>LJJS01000125.1:0-14427 GCA_001447215.1 Diaporthe aspalathi
TGTCCCACTTCCTGATATGTCCCACTTCCTGATAAACCACGTTAAAGTTAATATAAATTAAAAAACGTTAAAAAAACTAAATATAAAGTAACATTAAATATAAAGTAGTCAAATACGTTAAATCTTTTTAATAATTATAAAAATATATAAGTTTTGTTTTAATTAAAAGTTATATATTTATAAATTATTTTGCTTATTACTTGCTTATAAGTCTTTTATTATATAATACTAGCATTAAGTTAGGTATTTTTTTATATTAAAAAGCTAATAAAAAACCTTTAAGCATTTTAATTAAATATATATTAAATAAGCGTTTGCTTTTTAATTAATTTAAATTTATAATATTAATATATATTTTATTACTAATTTATTAATTATTTATTTTAATTTAAAAAGTTAAAAAAGCAATATTATATATTTTTATATTATATTATATATTTAATTTATTTTTTATTAGTTAAGTAGCTTTAATAATTAAAATAATTTAAATTCGTTTTATTTAAATTACCAATATAATTAATATATTATAACGCGTTAAAGTTTTAATTAAAATAAATAATTAAAAGTTAACTTAATATATAATTTAACTTAGTAATTAATTAATTATATTATTTAAAATATTATATTATAAAATTATTTATTTTTTATTTATTAATATTTTTAAATTTAAATAATAATTATTTTAATTTAATTAAAAAGCTTAATAATATTAATATTTAATATTTAATATATAAGTATATAGTTTAATTTTATTTAAAATAAAATGCTAGGTATTTAATATTAAGCCTTTTTATAATACATTCTGTAGTACATTACTCATTTATTGCAATAAATAAAATACTGTGACACCTGGTCCCGGCAGTGCTGCTTTGTGCAACCCTATTATCATCATTCCGATTCTGGGCGCCCCTTGCTTATTCATCTTCTGGCTCTCGTATTGTGTCCATCGATGTCCTCGACATAGGCGTCGTTTCTCCATTCTCCCCCAGTATTACGCCCCACGACAAAGATGAAAATACACTCAGTCTAACGGTGAACAAAGCCTGATGTTAGCATGGCTTACAATCACAAGGCGATGCCAGATCACATCAGTCAAAGGGTGCAACAGGGTGTGAGAGTGGTAATGGGCTTCGGCAGTAACAAGTGACAACAGTTCTTGTGAGGCTTGAGTGGGTTTCCCCGCTGCGGGTTGGCGAAGGGGGGTTGCGTGGTGAGGGAGGAGGGCGGATTGGATCTGGAGCCAACATACAATGGCGTGACAACACCTACCGCCTTCCACCGCCGTTGATGATAGTCACGGCCTCATCCCAGCCATGGCTTTGCACGATATCCATCACGGTCCGCCCATTCTCGTCGCGCTGCTCCAGGTCGATGCCGTTGCCCTTCTCCACGAGGATCTTAAGAACGTGGGCATCGCCATTCTCGACGGCCTGCAACACAGCGTTCCATCCCCGGTACATCAGGTTGATGTCGGCACCCCTGGCCAACAGCAGCTCCAGGATCTCGGTGTCATTGTTGCGCATGCGGCGGATGGACTTTATGATGGGCAAGTGCTCGCCGGGGGCGTTAACATCCGCGCCAGCCTCATCGATGAGATAGTGTACGATGTGTTTGTGGCCCTCGCGAATGGCGCTAGTCAGGGGCGAGAAGACGCCGCCATTCTTAGCCTCGACCGAAAAGCCGGCCGAAAGCAGCAACTTGATGCTCTCGAGCTGGTTGGCGCACACGGCCATCTCTACCACGCCCTTGAACATCTTTGGGTTCGACACGGCGGGCAGCAGCTTCTTGAGGATGTTGGGTCGCTTGACCGCCATGCAGAGCGGCCAGTCCTGGCCGCGGATGCCCGGGTCGGCGCCCCGCGCGAGTAGCAAATCGACCATGTCGGCGCGGTCCTCGCGGATTGCGGTGGTGAGCGGCGTGTAGCCCTCAGGCGACTTTGCGTTGACATTGACGCCGTAGTCGAGGAGGAAGACCAGCGCGTCCTTGTTGTTGTGCTGAACAGCCTTTTCGACGATGCCCTTGGGCTCGGTCGGGTCTCCGCCCGCTTCTATCACCTGGGGCAGGAAGTGGCTCCTGTGGTGGGTTACGCACTTGAAACAGGGGTACTCGCTCGCAGGCAGATTCGGGTCGGCTCCGCTGGCGAGCAACAGGGTCACGATGTCGCCACGATTGTCGCGGATGGCAGAGCACAGCGGGGTATAGACGCCGTCCTTTTTGGCGTTCGGGTCGACGCCAGCACTGAGGAGTGTTCGCACGGACTCGATGTTGTTGATGCTGGTGGCGAGCTCCATAATGCCGGGGGCCTTGCGGAAGTCGGCCCCGCGCGACAGCAGCAGCTTGAGGAACTGTGGCTGGTACGCGCTGGGCCAGAGGAGGTGTTTGGGCCCGGGCAGGTCGGCGTTGGCGCCGCGGTCCAGTAGCAGGATGGCGAGATCGAGCCGCTGGACCGTGACACACTGGTACAGAGGACTGGTGCCCTCGCCGTTCTTGCCGTCCGGGTCGCTGCCATAGTTGAGCATCAGCTCGACGACCCGCTTGGGCGTCTTGCGGTTGATGGCGCGGATCAGCACCGTGTTACCGTTTGCCATGACACGGTTGGGGTCGCCGCCGTACATGAGGAACAGCTGCATCATCTCAAGCTTGTTCTCCAGCACCGCCATGGCCAGCGGCGAGTCGGCGTCCGGGCCGGCGCTCAGGTTGGGGTCGCCACCGTACTTGATCAGCATCTTTGCGCCGTCGAGGTAGCCGAGCTCGGTGGCGGTGAAGAGTGGCGTGAAGCCGTTCCTGTCGACGTTGTTGGGATCCGCGCCGAAGAGGAGCAGGAGCCGTACCGACTCCGGGTCCCGGTTCATGACAGCTTCGCGCAGGAGGTTGATCTCGGTGAGCGAGTCAGGGGCCACGCCGCGGTCGAGAAGCTGCTCGATGACCCCGTGGTTCTTCTTCTGCACCGCCTGTGCCAGCGCGGCCTTGTACTGTGGCACGTTGCTCCCCGTGCTGTACCTCGGCGTCCACCGCGGGACCGTGGCCGGGTCCGCCTTGATGCGGGTGACGTGCTGTGGGATCTTGTTGCTCTCGTTGAGGTCGGCCTCGGACAAGAGGTCCTCGAGCAGCGTCTCGGTCTCGGCCGTGTGTGTGGACGCATTGTCTGTCTGGGTGGTGCTGTTACCACGGCTGCTGCTTCCTGTCGGGCTGGCCAAGTCGGACGGCGGGATCTCCCTTACCAAGCTCTGGGCCGGCCCCTTGGAGGACCGCAGGCTGCCAGGGCCGTCTCGTACCGACCGGGAAGGGGCCCGGTCCGGCATCCCACCGAGATCAGGCAGGTCCGGGAGGTCCGGGAGGTCGTCGACGGCGGTTGCGCCTGTTATGCGGTTGCCCATGAAGTCGTGGCTCGTCGCTGACTGCCGATCCATAATGTTCAGCGGCGGCAGTGCGGGGGGAAGATCGTGCCCCGGGTCGAACGTCCGAGGTCGGCTTACCTCTGAGGGTGCCGGCTGGGGTGTCGACAGGACCTGTTGCGAGGGTGATGCCGTGGGCTGCACCGTGTGTGCCGAATTGGTCCGTTTTGTGCCGTTCAGCCGGTCCAGGGCGGCGGCCAGGCCCGTGTAACCGATGCCAATGGTGGAATCGACGTCCGAGTCGCCCAGAGACCACCGGAAGACGAGGGCAGACATCCTCAGCGCCTCGCGCGTCTTCTCGAGGCTCGCGCGCATCTTGTGCACGTCCGAGTCCGCAAACATCATCTTGAAGCCCTTGGACAGCCGCGCGAAGCCATGCTTCTTGTCGTTGTCGAGAAACCTGGTCACCAGCTGGTTCAGCACAATAAAGTCGTCGTTAGCCTGGCGGAAGCGCTTCTCGAGCTCAACGGTCATGTCGGCGGGGAGGTTCGAGTGCTTGTTGGTGCTCAGCCCCGTCTCTATGGCCCACAGGATCCGGCAAACCTCAAGGAACTCGTTGGCAAGCTCCCTGAAACCTTGTACATGATGCTTCACCGTGCTGAGGTACTCCAGCATCCGGATGGCGATGGTATTGCCGAGCACTGTCGCCTTGTCGCATAGCTCCAGGGCGGTCTCCTTCTTTCGGGGAGCCATGGCTGGGTATGGCCGGGGGTTAGGTAACTTCCACGGCTGGGTTCTCGTGCCCCGGATACTGTCTCGGGAATTTGGACAAGGACAACAGAATACCGCCGCTTTTCAAGCTCGTGTGGGCTGGGCTGGGCCGGGATTGAGGCGAGAGACAATGGCAGACGGGCCACTGTCCGGCAGCAAGTTTGGTATAATTACAAAAGGAAAAACACCGATCAGAGGTTACGGGAGAGATTGGGGGTATAAGCATGGGGACAAGGAGACAAAGGAAGGGTAGATCAGGCCAAGGGGAGGAGAGCTCGCGTGCTGGCAGACAGGCCCGGGGAGAGAGCTGCTTCGTTATTTATGAAGCTGCGTCTCTCGTCCATCAAATCCCAATGGCAACGAGATTGCCTCCACCAGCTGGCAACAACACATTGCGCTCTGTCCGTCTTTACAGGCAGCCCCTGTTGAGGCCCCCTCTTCCAGGGCGACTGCAGGTGAATCCCTGGCAGTCAGGTCTGGCATCTTCCCTGCTGCGCACGAACAGTGGAGACGGGGCTTTCCTGATATGACCCTTGGCCAGTGGACACAAAAAGACATCGGTTGTTGACTTCTGGCCCCGGCCCAATTGTAGTCTAGTGTACTATGGTAGTGCTGCACGCAGTGCCTGTCTGTTCTGTGCGTGCTTTGATCGAGTGAGTAGACGCGTTGCCCAAGTCTGGGACCCCGATCCTGCTTTGCATTTGCAGCTGAGATCAGCCTCATCCTCGACGGATGCATGCATGATACACGCACGCGGGTGTACCGCTGGGCGGAACGGGGTCAGGGTAGCTCGTAGAGGAAGTGGATGTTGTGTGTCGGAGAACATCATCTTCGTCAAGCCCACGCCGGAGTAACGGGGCAGCAACGCAACAGACAAATTCCGGGCCAAGGAGCCCCGCAAGTGTCAAGGAACACTAAGACTTTCAGCTGGGCCCACGCGCTGGTGACAGCCAACTGAGAGAGATTGCTGAGGACCCTCTTGTTGCGATTGGACTCGAGGGAAGACAGCCCTGGCCTGGGCTGGCCTGGGCCGGGCCCTGCTATGCACGTGCGGCCTCCCAAGTCGCGAGAAATGCGGGAGGGACGACTTTGGGATCTGGTCTGCTCTCTACACTACCCTACCAGGTAGGTAGTACGCGATACAGCTCCGTACCGGTATCCCTCTGCGCGTCCCCCCTCCCCCTTTCAGATCAGGACAGGCCAGCGGACGTGAGACGGAGAAGCCGTGCCCATCATCACAAGGCTTGTTTATATTATATGTAGACTGACTGCTACAACATGGCCAAAAACCCGATTCAGTATTACCGCACGGCCAGGCCTGTCAGGGTCATGGATGGCGACATTCACATGCCACATCAGAACGAAGAGTTCCGGGATGCCGCCTGCACACAGAAGGTCTACTAGGCCCAATTGCAGCCACCCCCGCATCGTCCATGTTCCCCTGTGCCCCCCAAGAGCTTCCCGCATGTGTGACACGCGAACAGACTCTCACAAAAGCACCCTCGAGTGACGAAGCGATGGCAGCTCCCAATTCTGGTCGTCCATTACGAGGCCAAATCTTGCTGTTACTATGCGACATTGGTCAAGACACATTTAATGCACGGCGCTCCGGATGCAGGGTGGCTCGAAGAGGACTGACTCCCGTCAGGGGTGACATCGCCTCGAGTGCGGTTGGAGCCTCCTTTCACTCTCGGGTCCCGGCTGTTGAGGAAAAAGCAATGCAGGCTGCACTGATCTCCATACTGACAGGCAAATATACACACAGGCCATCCCGATTGTGCATTTAGCGGCCAGGGTCCTGGGCACGTTCGTCCGTCTGTCTAATATCCGGGCCAACACAGCCAGCGCCGTTGGCCCGGGTGCCGCAGTCAACAGAGGCCTAACAAAACAGATGCCCTCAGGGTAAGAAGAAGAGGGTTGGGGGGAAGAGAGATATACACAGACAGGCGGTTGGCTGAGAAAGATCTGGGTCCTCTAGTCCTCTGCACAGCGGGTTGTTGCCATGCTCATAGCCGCTAGCATCTCGAGGTTCCAGGGACCCAGCCTGCCAGGCTGCCGGGCCGGATGTGAGCTGTCGAATCGGGTATCTTGACAATCCGATTGGAGTTGCAGCTGGACGAGATATCGACATGTTCAGACGAGGCACCCCTGCGGCGCCTGGACATGGCCAGCCCGGGCCATTGTCACGTTTGCTATGAGGAGGCCAGGACAGACCCAGACCATTGGCATCCTTCCGACGCTCTGTCCAACAATTTCATATGTGTCCGACAAGGGCTTTCAGGGGCTAGCTGATGACAGGCCAGCAACCCCAATCTCGATCACACAGTGCGCCGCTGGGAGACGGGTGGGCTATGGGCCTATTTCGATCAATACTAGTAAAGGACGAAGCAAAAACCAGGCCGAGGCAAGCGGGAGAAAACCCAGCCGGCAAAGGCGGCGATTGTGAGGCCTTCTACTCTTGGGACCGACTGCCCGCCACGCCTAATTGTTTATGGCTAGCCCAACAGCCACTGGCTGCCTGATCTTCCTGTCAAATGGGAGAGACTGGCGAGCTGGCACCCAAATGAGGCCCAGCTGCCCGGCTGGCGTCTCCACTGTGGCGTACAACAACATACTGTAGCTTTGACCCTCAGGGGCTAGGCAATGGAAAAGATCTGCCATAGGGGCAGGAGGTGACCCCGGGTCAATCATTGCAGGGACGAACGAGTACAGGGAAGCAGCATATAACTGTGTGGTATTCCCACGGCAAGCCTAGGCCCTTGCTAGGCTTGCTAGGTACTAATTCCGTCTCGGCCTCGTGCAAGCTCGACCCCATCGTCAAGCAGCTCAAGCCATGCCGTGCCATGCCATGCCACAGGGCCACCCACACCTGAGAGAGCGTGCTTTGCGGCGTGCCGTGACCGATGGTGACGACGGCATCCCAGCCTGCATGCGCGCACACACACCACCCGGGGAATTACTCGTGGACCCGCGAACCTGTGGGCTTTTGCCGGCTCAGGGTAGAGCCCTCCTGTCACGTCTGGGGGTCACGCCCGATGCAACCCACACATCCTGTTCCTGCCAGCTTTGGCCGGCAACATCTAAGCAATGTGTCTACTCGAGGTTGGCATCACGGGATTGCGCTGCAGGATGCCCGTTATCTCGCTCGCATCGATAAGAGAAGCTACGATGGCGGGCACGAGATGCTCAAGAGGGCTGGGCTGCTAACGAGATGCCCCGCCTGTCGACAGCAACCACTTTGGATGCCGTGCGCAATAAGGCTATCGCTTATCACATTTGGGCCCCCAGCTTTTATGACAGCCATGACTCGCATGAGTGGTGTGGGTACTTGCATGTGGTGCCGCGGTACCATACCTAGGTGGTCAGGGTAGAACGCACATATCAAGGAGACTAGTGCTTGCATGCATCAGATGCACTACTGCTGTGTGGCGGCCGACCACTTTACGGAAGCACAACAAGACTTGCCCCGGCTTCAGAGGGCGGGGCTGGCTACTACCACGTGCTGGAAACCTTGTGCGTATGAGAACGCCACGGTTCCTACGTCCCTAATGATGGGACTACCTTGAACGTGCCATGGGCTGGGTGGTGACCTGAGGACCCTGACCTTGGACATTTGAATCCTCGTCCTCCATCACCGTGCAAATGATGTGACCCCATCATCTCATGTCGGATGGGTTCTGGCAACCTGTCAATAATACATGACCATTCCGAAAACCAAAGGGGAACCAAGTCGTGTGGGATGTATTATGTACGACAAGGTTGGCGCTATCTAGCAAATCAGGTAATTATCTTACGATTTTCGCCGTCCTCGGCAGGGTGCGGCCCGGAACGCACCTGTGTTCTCTCTCTCCTTCTCTCACTTCTCAGATTGAGATCCATGTGTTTGTGCGGCACGCGTGGTCAACTGCTGGTGGAGGATCCGCGCACAAGACAGCAATTGCATCCCGCCTGCCCGCCTGCCCGCATGGCCTCTTCTTTCTTCCCTCTCCTTAAGTAGGCTTGATCAGCGGCTCTGCCTGGATAAGAGCTCGCGCTCAACCGGGTCATTGAACGCTGCACGGAGCACCATGAAGTCTCACGCGTCTACCATGCCTGCATGCCAGCTGCAGCGCACCGAGCGCACCCGGGTGAATTGGCTTCGTCGAGCTCCCCGGGCCACGATCTCATGGTTTCGCTACCGGCAGGCGGTCTGAGCGAGCACGCTAGCCCCTGCACACAGTCTATACTTGATTGGCATGCCTTACCACAACAAGACTTATCTCCTTGTTTCCGCTGGCATCAATGCCACGCCGAGCACGTCGGCCCCAGTTGGTGCGGCGCCGAATGCTGTCAGGACCTTGAAAGCCTTCGGGCTAGGCAATTCAAGCTCCATTGCAAAGGTGGACTGGCCACACAAGCCGGCACACAATGACCAGTGCCCGTTTCCTCCGTCGGCCCGCATCTCGCCCGGTGTTTGATTCTGCGCTAGCCCCGAGCACTCGGACCTGCGCGATGACCACCCTACCGGCAACAAAGAAATATTGACAGTGGGTGGACACCAGGGTTACCAGTCCGGCTGACGAAGTTGCAAAAGTGAACCTAACAGCTGAGCAAGGCAGGAATTTAAAAGGGTATATTAAAGGTTTTTTATTTTAAAAAAAGAAATAAAAAATAAAATAATTTTTAAATAATATTTAAGAATATAGTTTGTTTTTTTAAAATTAAATTATTAATAAAAATATTAAAATAGCTTTTTATTAAATTACATATAATATAAAATTAATAATTTAATTAAATAATAAATATATAGCTTTTATATTAAAATCTTTTTTATATATAATAGCTTTTATATTTTAAAACTTAAAATAAATATATAATTATTATTTTTAAAAACTAATATATATATATATATATTTATATATATTATATAATAAATATTTAATAAATTATAAATAATAAATATTAAAAAATAAAAAATATTAATGAATTTTAAAAAAAATATATAATTTATTTATTATAAATTATATATATTTTTAAAATTTTATAACTTTTATTAACAATAATAGTATTAAGTTTTATTAATTATTATTGTCTTTGCCCAGGTGAGCCGGACGACAGCATAAGCTTAGCAGGATTAGGGGCACACAGTTATACAAACACCCCGCTGCTGTCCGTCAGTTGAATCCAACAGTTTCTAAAAGCCACACTCGAGGGCCCCATTAATAAAGATAAATCACAAACCTGCATTTGCCTTCTGACCGAGTCCTTGCCCCCCCCCCCCCCGCGCTCACCTGAAACTCTTGCTCAAGTACTAATCCACACATTTACAGATGCTCCCCACCCCCACCCCTAGATACAACGAAACCCCTGTACAAATGCATGATGCCAGCTTATGGTTTCCGATCGCAAATTCTTTAATTACACCTGTCCAAAAACACAATGGTGCGCTATGCTGAGTGTAACAATTTTTTGATAAGGCGAAGAGAGAGATTGAAAAGAAATGATTTGGTATCACGTGGAATTCTTTTGGTTAAAACTTTAGCCATCGTCGCCCCACTCCGGGAGCATCCCTACGGCACTGATCCTTGCGGCCTTCTTCCTCTTCTGGGGCCATGGTTCCTCGGGTTGTTCCTCGGCCCCTGAGTCATCGCCGTAGTTACTCGAGGGCGACTCGGGTCTTTCCATGCCGGGTAGGATATCAGAGTGAGAAGCATTGCGTAGTCCGTGACATGCTATGCTGCTGTATTTATTCTCTGACGAGTGTCTGCTGTGGGGCTTCATCGAGCCGTGGTCTGTTCGCGGCTGGCGTGCGGCTTCTGCGGGTGTGCGGTAGCTAGCTATAGCCGCAGCTGATGATGAGCGGATGTGTGAGGGCCTCGGCGTGCTCGCGGTGACAGTTGTTGAGCTTGTGGGAGCCGGGAATTGCTCGGTGTTGTCAGCGAAGAAAGCGCGCCGTTCGATTCTGGTCTCTACCACGTCGTGTGCTCCGCTGACTGTGCCACCAAGGTATACTAAAACCTGCTCATGCTTCTCGGCCTTCGGGCCTGCGTTCCTAGGGCGCATCGAGCTGGACTTCGCGGAAGGCGGCTTCGGAAAGAGCATGGTTGTGGTGTCACTTTTGTTGCTGCAGCTGCTGGTGGCGGCAGAGGCGTGGAGGCTGGTTGGCGGCGGGTGTGATATACTGGCCTTGATCGTCTTGATGCTCGACAAAGACTCCTTTTTCGAGGCCCTCCTGTCATTTTGCCCGCGACCCAAGGAAAACTCCGATGGTTCGGCAATCTGTTGGCTCTCACGCATGCGCGCCCGTTTTGCTCTCATGGCGGCAAGGAGCAGCTCCTCTTGTCGGGTCACCGCAATGAACCTCTCGTCTTCAGAGACACCCGTGCCGCTGAGGGTCAAGATTGGACCGTCATATACGGGGGCCGAGTTATGTTGACCCTGGACCGCGCGGCCCCTGCCCGAAGGACTAATCGGTGGCGTAGGTTGGGCCGTTCGAGACGACAGGCGGGTTCGCGAACCGTTGTGCTGGTCCCCGTCGTCACTGGACGGTTCCTGGTGACCTTGACCCGGGGGTGTAGCACGGGACTGCAGCATGGCAATGTGGTGCACCTCCGAGACCTGTCTCGAGCCCAACCCCTGGTGTTGGGGAGGAGGATGGGGACGTGAGAGTTGGCTGGATATGGATTCAGACGTTGAGGTGGAAACCTGGGACAGCCGAGATGGCGAGCGCACAGAAGAACCTGTGGTGGACGTGGAAGGTGCAGCTCCCAGCCGCGGATTGTCGCTAGACGCCATCGTGATCGCGAGTGAGCTGGTACGAGGGTTTATAGGCAGTGGGGTCGCGGCGGTGCTTGTCGTATTCTCGGGAATCGCGAGGAATTGACCTTGAGGGTTCATGTTGGGTCGAAATTTGCTCTTCGGGTGTTTGCGCAGGAGTTCCTGTGACGAGGAAGTACTCGACAGCCTCCGACTGTCAATGGGACTAGAGGCGCTATCAAGCGAGGTGATGCTGGGGATGGACAAGGCCGTCCTCGGTGGTTCCGCGTCGTCATCCTCGGAGTCAGAGGAGAGCGACAGCAGGCTAGTCGTGTTTGGGTCGAAATCGGTGAAGCTTTGGTCTGTCCTCTTGGAGGCCTTGGAGGTGCGCGTGTGTCTGCTGGACACACTGGCGGCATAATCAGCTGGGGGGGAGGCCAGGCCCAAGCTCGTGAGGGCTACCGGCGATTCCGACGTTGAAGCATGGCCATGGTCCTGAGGGAACACTGTGTACGGCTGGCGGGAAACTGCAGACAAGGACGGCGAGACGTGGTGGCGGGGTTTGCTCACCGGCTGCGGAGCTATGGAAACACTCTGCCGAACAGCTGGTCGCGATGCACAAGGTTGCTCTGGCTCGGGGTCGCGGGCGCCCTGCCGCGAGACGGGCCTAGCATCGGCTCCATCGCTGGTCAAGGTGTCGCGGAAGGAAGTGTCCTCGTAGTGCTGGTACAGATTGTACAGCGTGCCGGTGTCAGTGGCCCGCTTGCGCAGGTTTGCATTATTGACCTCGGAGCTGGACGACGCGCTGGCGCGATCCGGCCTTGGCCCTCTCAGGCTGCGCAGGCTCTCTTTGGTGAGCTTCCTTCGCAAGCCCTTTTCAGGCTTGGGCTCGTACTCGGACGGTGATGAGGCCGGTGATGATGAGGACATGAAAGAAGGTGAACGGGTCACCAAGTCGGGTCCCAACACCATGCCGCTGCCTTTCTTGGTCAGTTTCGTGAGGGCCCTCCTAGATGAAGCCCCCGCGCTGGGCAAGATGTGTGTCAGATCCAACCTGTTTGGCTTTTTCCGTTCAGGTTTCGGCGGCGCCGGTGCGGGCCTGGGGGAGTCCAGATCCAAGAGCTCCCATGCCTTGTCCGGCAGGCCCTTTGCTATTGCCGAGTTGGCGGTCTGCTGCGATATCGACAGGGGCAGCTTCGTCTTGTCGTAATAGGAAACGATGGTGGAGCTTGACCGGCGCCGCCTCAGACTGGACGCGTCAGTGGTGGTGTCCGGGTTGTTGACGCGGCCGGGGTTGCTGTCGCCGGCCCCGAGCCCCCTCGGTATTATGTCTGACTCTTGTTCCCATGTCGTCCTTCCGTAGGGCCGGCTGGTGACCGCGGCTGGACTCTCTTTGACAGTGCTCAAGGGCGATCGGGATCTAGAGACGCTGCCTGACGTCGTGGTTTCAGAGATGGTGACACTGATTGCGCTGACGCCCGAAACGGCAGAGTGTGTCTCCCAGAGCCTGGATTGATCACTAGTGCTGGATATGGGCGAGGCGGTGTCGATGTTGATCTCGGCGGCGCCGAGTAGCTTGCTGGCCTTGTTGGTCATTGGCGCGGATATGCTCTGGACCTCGTGTGCTTTGTCCTTGTGCCGCCGGTGCGGCATGGGAAACTTGAATTTGGTGGTGGCGCCCATCTTGACCGAGAAGGCGCAGAGCCCCAGCCCCAGCCTACCTCCCAACGTTCCCCTTGCGCGTCGCTATCGCCTGCCTCGATAAGCGTCAATGTGCGTGCCCACAACTATCGCACTGGTGGGTGGTGGGCGATCCGCGGGAAGGTTGGATAAGACAGAGCAGGATTCCGCTCATAATCCATCTGAGGACAGCAGACTCCAGAAAACAACTCCCTCAAATCCCCGAAGGTAAAGACCGAGACCCAGCAGAAGGCCAGGACAGGAAAGAGACAGGACAGCACAGGACAGGGCAGGAGGGGCAAAGAGGCCGGCCGGCCGGGGGGGGGGCGCGATTGGTAGCTATATTAAGGGTGAGGAAACCGCTGTCATTAAAGCATGCGTGGAGGTGGGTCCTGGTCCTGAGCTGGTGGATGGCACGTGGGTGGCAAGGGCGACGGCGACGGCGATGGCGAGTGTCGAAGGAACTGCGAGCGGTGGTGGAGCTCGCAGTTGGGGAGAGACTGGCGATTCTGGCGATGGCGATGACAGACGCGACCGAGGGCACCGGGCGAGCAGAGCTGAGGCGGAGAAGATGGAACAGGGCCGCAGGGGGACAGGGGTAGCAGAGCAGATTGGTATTCTCCAGATATTGCTTGCCAGATGGATAGTATTGGGAACGGAGAGAGGGGAGAGGGCAGAGGGGGGTAGAGAGGTGATTCTGTAGTAGGACGGGATGGAACTGGTTGCCGGGGTTCGCGGGGGCGTCAGGTTGTGCAGAAGCAAGCAAGCAAGCATTGCTCATCTGATGGCAGCCCTGGCCCTGGCCCCAGCAGCCCTGGCCCCAGCCCTGGCCCCGGCACTGGCCCTGACGAAGTGGGAATGGGGAATTCTTCAATATGAGCAAGCACTGGGACGACGTGATGAACCCAGGGAAAAGGTTGCCCATAAGATTTGCCTGCTGTGACAGGTCGCATGGGCCGTTGGGTCGTGCGTGCGTGGGTCGGAGCCAGCGTCTGGTATGGGCTGAGCAAAAGATGCTGGTGCCTCAGGACGCTCCCCCCCCTTTCCAAAAAAAAAAAGTTTTACTCGATCTTGAGAAGCTTGAAAGTGACTGGAGACGGCAATCAACCTCGGGGCTAGGCAGACAAGCGACAGCAGCCGTGCAGGTTAAATTGCGCACAAGCAGAGGTGAGCGTGGGCGGACCGGGCTAACCTTGACCACGTAGCGTTGCGGTGGAGATGCACTACACCGGCCTTGTGTGTTAAATTACGCCCACGAGGGAAAGGAGGCTTGTGAGCGAGACGGGACGACTTGTGACGACAAAAAGTGCCAAGGCACGGAAATGGTCGACGTTGCAAATTACGACCCGGCCCCTTTCGGACAAGAACAAAATAGTCAGGATTATGGGATACGGATGAGGCAAGCTAAGAGGGCGACGAGTGCCAGCGGCCACGCACAACACGAACGGGCAGGGCAGGCTGTAGACTATGTACTACGGTGTCGTACTTAAAAAAGGGCACCCCTTCTAAGTACCTTAACCCCTGATCAGCCTTACACCTAATTTCTTATATAAACCTAATTTTTCCAAAAAACATACGTTAAACTAGCTAGTTTTTTTTTAATAATAATACAATAATAATATAGAAATTTTAATATAATTAAATAATTAATAAAAATTTAATAAAATAAAATATAAATGTTTTTTAATAATAATTTTTTAAAACGCTAAATTAGCAAAAAGACTAATTATTTTTTAAAACAAATTTAAAGTACACTTAATAATGCAATTTTTAAATTCAAAGCATATAAAAAAAGCTATTTTTTAGCAAATTTAATATAAATACTTTTATTAAATATATTATAATTTTAAAATAAAGCTATTGTTAGAAAGTCACGTGGTCGATAAGGGGAATTAATAAGAGATAA
>LJJS01001513.1:0-204394 GCA_001447215.1 Diaporthe aspalathi
TACTATGGTCAACCCAGGAAATAAAACCCCCTAGTCATGTCACTCGGAGCCCCACATTGCTGATCCCTACCCAATTTGTATACCAAACTATAGCCTGATTCTCACCACTTCGTGTGCCAACCGTCTGCTGCAATTACGTCCTTGCAACGCTCTGGCATACTTGCAAGAAGCGTCTCAATGAAGCTATCGTCAATTTGTTCCCAGGCTTCGCGTACCCATTGCCGTAGCTGGTCATACGAGGGCTTCTCGATATGCCCGTACTGGTCTTCAATATAATCCTTTATCCGGCACCAAATTGTCTCTATTGGGTTGAGGTCTGGGCTGAACGGCGGCCATACCATTATCGTTACTCCTCTTTCTTGCAAGTCCTCAAGTGTACCCTTTGCAGTATGGGCTCGGGCGCCGTCTTGCATGAGAATAAGCTCCGTTTGTAGTTGGCGCCGGCACATCGTGATCCAGCCATCGATGAGAGGGACTGTGTGTTGACGATATGTTTCCTCTGTTATAGTGCCCCATTCCTTTTCCCAGAAGAGGCAGGGCCCCTTCTGATGGCCAGGGACGCCTGAAAAACAGGCCCAGAACATCCAGCCGCCCTTCCGTTGGTGTTTTTCGACGATACAATCAGGGTGCCAAATCTCGTCGACTTTGCGGGTTACGTATTGCTTCCGATGGGGCCCTCCAGTCACCCACGTTTCGTCGGTCCAGAGAACCTTCGCCCACTGCTCAGCAGTCCAATTCTCGTGGTCCCTAGCCCACGCAAGGCGTGCCTGACGGGTCTTCTCGGTGATGGGTGGTTTTCGTCGAGCAACGTAGCGTTTGTAGCCAAGGCGGCGAAGCGTTGAACGTATGCAATAAAAGCTAACTTGAATGCCGATAATTATGATCGAGAGGAGGGATAGATGGGCCCACGAGGCCCGACGACCTAGCTTCGAGCCAGTAACGTATGTAATTAGGCGTTGAGATTGCTCGTCAGTCAGTACAGGGGGCCTCCCACGCTTGTCCCAGTGGGTATCGTCGTCGGTTGATCGGAGGGCATAGCGAATTTGAGAGGGCGTAAATCGCTTCTCGCAGCGGTGATAAATCTCGGTTCGGGACAACTTCCCTTCGAAATGGAGGGTCCGGATAAGCTTCTTATCGTCAGAGGTCAGTTGACGTGTCGAATAGCCCTTCGGGCGTGCCATTTTGAGGGCGACGACGAGGTTGGCGATAGAGGCAAGTTGCTTTTCTTTTCGAGTGCTGACGAGAAAATTTCTGTTAGGCGGGTGGGCCAGAAGTTCGTACTACACCAGAATTAGTATGGTGGCGGAAACAGGGGCCCCTGACGGTACAAAGCAGGGGGGTAAAAATTACGCCCCCAACCATAGTATACTGGCCGGCTCTCCTCCTCCCTTTCTCCTGTCCCTTTGAATGTCTGCCTTGACCTCCTCTGTTTGTGGTTCCAAATCTTGTTGATCTTGTTGCAGCCCGGCCCCAGAGCACAACTGGACGACGGCACGGGGCCAGACAGAAAGAGAGAGGGCACATGGTCAAAGACGCGAGAGACTGCTTGCAAACCCAAGCACGAAGTCGCAAGTTGTGGCTGTGAACCCTTCGCACTTGGTCACACTGCAGCAACACTGCACTACACACACTGCACGCTGCACTGCAACCATCACCCAATTCAAGGGCTTCTGCTTCCATCTCCTACCTCCCTTGCTACAGAGGCATTCTCTCGCCCCCCTGTCTACCCACCGGCAGCGCCAGACGTGTCTTTGCTTTTTTTTCTTACTTTTTTCTTTTTTTTTCCCCCTTTCAAAACCCAACTTCCTTGGCCGTTGTAGCATTCATCTTCGGCCTCTTAAACTCAATTTCAGGTCCACTGGCTTCCTCCTCCTCTCCTGCCGCTCCACCTCGCCACGCTGTCCCTGCCCACGCTCGCTGCGCCGCGATTTCCTGAAAATTGCATCCTGCCGAAATACGGGGTTCGATACTAAGTTGTCCTGGGAAGGTGCGGGCACATGCGCATGTGCAGGTCGACAGATCGACCACCCACAGCACCTGCCCTCGGTCGCCAACTCCCAACTCCAACTCCAACTCCAACTCCAATTCCAACGCCAACGCCAACGCCAACACCAACACAAACTCTAACCGCGCCGCACCGCACCACAACGCCACGCAACCTCAACGTTGAATTTCCTCCCTTCCTCCTGCCCAACTGCCATACAGCCTGTGTTTGGTCCCTCGAAACGGCGCTTTTCTCTTCAGCTTCTCCCACTGGGACTGTCTCCATGGTATGGCCTGTCAACTTTCTCCCAAACACGGCAAGCCTATCCCGTCGGAAAACCCGCGACTGAATCACCGGGTCCTGGATCCACAGGCTCCCTCAAGCACGCCCCTCCACCTCCACCACCACCACCACCACCACTACCACCCACTCGACTTCTGCATGAGCCCTCCGATATAACATGCCTGGTCCTCCAGCGCAGCCCTCGCGCTTGGCTCAGTACGGCGCCTATATCGAGCAGGTCGTCCATGCCAACTCTACACTCAATGCCTTCGTCGGGGGCAAGCAGAAGGCATGGTTGGCAAATGCTATGCCTGTCCAACCAAGCCCGCGCCCCCAGCCCCATCCCCCCCCGCCTCAGGCCCAGCAGAGCCAGCAGAGCCAGCAGAGCCAGCAGAATCTCCCTCTGGTGCTCCAAACGTAAGCCCTCCGCGCGCGCTGTGTTGAGTCGCTCGTCCGTCCGTCTGGCGGCGCTGGCTGTGACCAAGTGCCCCACACCCCACCACCCAGGCCGCGCTTTGGGAAGCAGCATGATAGGAACACGCCTGTGGTGTCAATCTGCTTTGGAAACAGACTGCTAACATATGGAATGCCTACAGGAATCCTGCCAATGTGAACGTACTGCCCTCGCCAGCACCGAGCGACGAGCCAAGTCCCGCACTGTCCAATCCACTCGATAGCCCGAACCCCAGTGTCGGCTCTGTGCCAACCACCACTCAGACACAGACAATCGGACAGCCTCACGCTGTACAGCACTCCTTGTCGCCCAGGGCCTCCTGGGCCTCACGTCCTGCGCAAGTCGGTCCCGTCTTCGCTGCGGCGGCTGTCGAACGGAGTGCTGCCTTGGAGCACGCGACAGGCGAGGCGCCTTCTGATAGTGCACGCACCCCACCAGTCATGGCCCCTCCGAGTCTCCCTCAACCGAATCAGATGGGCCAGGTAGTAAACGGCAGGAATGGCTTTGCCTCGCCCGTGGTTACCTCTGCATGCCCAGAGTCGCGGTCATCCTTGTCTGCTCCTGAGGACGGCCCTGCCGGCAAGAGGAGACGTGTTCAGCGCCCAAACCAACAGTCTCATGCCGACACACTGGTTCTGACTGCCTCTCACAATGTCGCTGCGTCAGGCCCACGAGAAGCTGCGACCGTTTACACATTCGATGGCATGACCGCTTTGGTCGATCGCCACATAGATCAACAAGGTGGTGATCAGGCGCTTCAGTCTACTGTCGAAAGACCTCGCTTTTCAATCCTACGAGACGCCTGCGCGCAGAAAGATTACTTCTATCTCATCCTGCATCAGCTTTACTGCTTATGGTCTGTCAGCCCGCACACGGTGTCTGACTTGCTGCTTGGTGACATGGGGACCATCGCAACAGGTTTTGAGATCTTGGACTCTGTTCTTAAGAAGAACTCGGGGTTTTCAAGTTCCAACCTGGTGTGGTGCGCAAACTTTCCCTGTCGGAAGTCTGACCTGTCTCGCACGCCGGCCGTCCACCATGTGGCAACATTTCTCCAATGTCTGGCCAACAACTGGACTGCCCTTCATGAGGCGTCCTTCAACCGAGTCTGTCCCTACCTCGTGGATGAAATGATTGGCAAGCTTCAGTGCTGCTCCGTTACTCTGCAAGGTATTTTGTTCACGGCATCGCGACGGAGACTTGGCGTTGCAGATGGCCAGTTTGGTACTGCGATGGAACAGTTATTTCGGAAAGATCAGCAAGAACACATGTCGGGTGGCCAGTTCAGATCCATTCTGTCTTCTGATGCCCCCGGCGAGCTCGAACGGCGGAACCGGGTCCTCATCCAGCAATATCAACAAATCATCGCGTCAGCCAGGCAACAGGAGCAAGAGAAAGTGCGGCGCCAGCAACAGTTGCTGGTGCAGCAGCAGAATTTGCAAAATCAGCAAGCGCAAGCACAGCCAATGCAGCAAGCTCGGTTCCAGCCCAATCAATTATATGACTGGCAGCAACATCAAGTTGCTCCTCAAACAAACCCAGCCAGAAGAGCCTCACTTCAGAATACACATCCTCCGACCACATCTTCGCAGCGGCCCGTAACGTCACCGACGGTAGTTGGAACGCACCACACCATGAATAATTCGCCCATTCCACAGAATGTGTTCGGCCCGCCTGCTTCCAGTCGTCAAATCGGTCATGTTCCCCCTCATGTTCCCCCAGCACTGGTTCTGCAGAGTTCCTCAGCTACGGCCATGCCTACTTCGCAGATGGTGCAGCCGATGCCGAGCCCCCAGGCTTACGCGCAGGGTGGTGTTAGCCCGCAGCAGTACAGCTTTGGTAATCAATATGGTCCTACTCAGAGCATGCAGAGCCCACAGTACATGGGTTATATCCAGAATTTGGCTACCGCACATCAGGCTGCCGCGCAGCAACACTGGCACAGACAGACACATATGGCCGCCGCCCAGCAAATGTCAGCGTTGCAGACTGACGGCTCTCCCCAAATCGTCCAGGCGCCCGTTCCGAATCCACGGCCACAGGTACCACGTCAAGCGGCGGCAAATCCCCCACCAGGCGCGCCCCGGTATCATATTCCAACAACGTTTATCCCACGGCCGGGCCAAGTAATCGAACGGAGCGATTGGCCGCATTCTCACCAAGACCGGAGGTCTCTTATGATGTCTTTGCATCAGGCTCAAGCCCGCAGCCCCGACCGGACACGACGTGCTGACCAAGGGACGGAGCGGCACTACCAGGCCGTCCACTCTTTCGCTATTGAACCTTTCCGTCTCGTCTACTTTCACGAGCTCGAACTCACAGTGTCGCCCGAATCTCACTCCTTGCTTTTCAAAAGGAAAGATCTGCCGCTCTTGAATGGTCAGCAAGCAGTGTCTAACGTCCATGAATATAAAAATGGTTCACTCCGGTATCGGCTTCGTTGTTGCCGGATCGATTCAGACAAAGCGGCCACAAAGTCAGATTGGGTCACCAAGGACACTTCTTGGCCGGATTACATATTCCCTCATTTCAATGGAGAAAAGCTCGTCGTCAGACGAGGGACCCACCATGGAAAAGACCTGCCCGTGGAGTTGACTGATTTTGTGGTTCCAGGAACCAACAAGCTCAAGGTAGCGACCATGCAGGCCGGACCGACCGCTGACAAGATAGTCAGGCGCTTCTACCTGGCCGTGGAGGTCCTAGAAACTCTGAGCCACTCGGCAGTCCTAGAACATGTCTGGGCGCACGGCCTGGTTGATTCTGCGAAGACTCTGGAGCAGATTAGGAAGAGGATCGATGCAGTCCCTGACGAAGACGGAATTGCTGTGATCGATCGGAGTGGCGTCACAACGTCAGAACTGTCCATAGACTTGACCGACCCGTTCAGCGCCAGCATATTCTCGATACCAGCCCGTGGGTCAGAATGCACTCACATGGAGTGTTTTGACCTCGAGACGTGGCTGAACACCCGGCCGTTGAAGCAGGCGACTAATCACCAGCATGCTCTTACCTTGCCCAAACGTCTTGAGCCCTCAGAACCCGACAAGTGGAAATGCCCCATCTGCTTTGCGGATGCCAGGCCAAGGAGTCTTCGCATCGACAAGTTTTTGCTCGGTGTCCGTAGACAACTGGAGGAACAAGATAAGCTGGACACGAAGTCGATACTTGTTGCAGCTGACGGCACATGGCGGCCTGTCGTCGAGCCAATTGACGACGAGGACGCCGGCAGTGACGGCGAGAGCCCGTTCTCGAAGGGTCCGGTCGCCAACTTGCGCAAGCGACCAAGCAAATCGAGCTCTGTCGAGAGGGCGGCGATAGAGATCATCGAGCTCGACTAGGGCTTTCGGCTGATGTGCCAACATCGTGAATGGAAAACAAGAGCCTTGCTGCGCCGGCTATAGGCGGCGAGTGAGTATTTGGCTGCCGTGCGTCTGGAGGCAGAAATTTTGTTTATTTACATTGTTACCATTGCTTTTCCCAGCATGGAGTTCAGGGCCAGCAGCAGGGTTGTCTTATCTTGGCGTTCAAACAACCGGCATCTTTGGTTTGCTTTGATGGAGATTAGGAACAAGGCGTAATGGACTGGCCTTTCGGGCACGGAGCATTCTTGGGACATGTGGCTTCGGCCATTGTACTATGCACTAGGGCCTTCTGGCTGGCTCTGTCACATATTGACACAATCTTGTGTGTATCTAGCGATAACACCGAAACTGGTGTCCCGATGGCTTCTTCGATACATTGAACAAGTGGTTGAGCCTGGCAATTGGTCGAGATCCACCTGGGCACGCTGCCGTTTCTCTCGAGGGCGTGTATATCCTCTCGCGGTCAGTATTCTTGGCATCCTGGCCAATGCCAATTGTGAGATTTCCAGGGCTGAGTATGCTATGCTACCCATGTGTCTCGATATGAGTGACATCAGCAGTAACCACCGAGGTCCCACACATCGCACATGGTTATGACATGGCCAGTAACTACAAACTGATCCAGCAATTAAGGTATGTAACTATGTGAGCACAGACACATGGGTTTCCTCGCGCTGTATTGCAACGATTGGCCCGCTTGTCAAATTACCCAGCAGTTAGTTGCCTACTTTTTAGAAGTTTCCACTTGTTCAAGGGAAGAAATGATGGTGTCTCAACTCTTGCTTGTTGGAGATTGTGGAACATTTCGCCACCCCATAGACGGAGGGTCCACCGAAACATCGCCTAACAGACTCCGTCACACAAGTTCAACCACGCAGATGCGCGTCAATGAGTCCTAAGGTCCGGGTGGGGGAGCCTTATATGTGAAGAATGAGTAACTGCGGGCTTTGATTGGAGTTTGGATACAATGGCGCAAACGATACACAGATGTACCCTCCGTTTTCTGAGTGCGAGTATCCCATTTCTTTGTTACAGCGGTTTGCGGAGGCCCGGAGAAGAGTAGAGTGCTTGGTAATGCTCATTTCTGGGTCCTCTTCTGTCCGCTATTGTGTACCTGCCCTGGGAGGAGGAGCATGTCTCGACGCTGTCCTGTTGGAACCAAGTCTTTTCAGCTCTTCGACCGTTCAACTAATGCAACAATTATAACAGACACTGGGAAACTACAGCGAATGGGCTCAGAGACAAAGCCTTGTCACTGCCTCATCTCCAGCCTCCAATGATGGCCCCATCCAGCCACGTGCTTTTGAGGTATGGATCACTAGGTGTGCTTGTGTAAAATGATCGAGTCATTCACCTCAGGCTGGAAGCCAGTATTTATCCGAGTCGTTGGCCTTTTCGGCTCTGCTGCGGGTAGACGGCAGACTTTCGTAAAAGTCCCTAGTATGTGCTCGCTCAACTCGGCTTCCCCCTGGTTCCTGAGCATGACCCGCCCACCTAGGCCCTATCAAGTCACTATACCGAAATCTGATAGCTGAAGATCAATTTCCATTTCTTCGCTTACCGCAGCGGCGAGTCATGACACTGGGGCTGTAAGCGGAGTCGCAAACAGCTTCAAAATGAAACTGTTTCCCAGTCGAGATCCAGGATCGACTGCCTGGGTATACACTCGCTGATCTACTTCGGAACAGTCCCAGGATATATCCTTTGTCAGAGGATCACTCACTTGTACACCACCATGCGATAACAATGAGACTCTCTTGCTTTTCCTTTCTAGCAACAGCCGGCCTCGTTGCGGCCGCCCAGCACTCCCACGGCAGGGTCGTCCGAGCAAGGGGTCAGTGGAGCCGAAATATTTGACACTGGAAGAGCACTTGAGGTTTACTAACGGAGCCACCATTCACAACAGATTGGCAGGTCACCAACCAAATTGTCGAAAACTTCAAGTTCTACGCTCAATGGGCCGGCTCAGCGTACTGCAATGACGATTCAGACCCGGGCGAGAGCGTCGTCTGTTCGCTAGACGTTTGCCCAGATGTCGAGAGCCACAATGCAACAGTACTCTACAGCTTTAGGTAGGCATTCACTATTAAACACCCCCCCCCCTCTCTCTTGCCTTCCACAGGGAAAATGGCTCGAGAACGGCAGGAAGTCCTGGCAAATGATGCTGATACTCGTCGGTTTAGAGACAAGACTTTCACCAGCCTGGAGGGCTTTGTGGGCCGCGATCCTGTGCGCTCCGAGATTGTGCTCGCCATCCGCGGGAGCGTATCAGTTCGCAACTGGATTGCAGATTTGACCCTGAGCAAGACTTCTGTAAGTAGATACTAGTTTTGCATGTTCACGAGGCCCCTCGACCTCCTATCGACCGGTCAGATCGTGCATTAGGACATCAGCTCTCGCCCGGGTCTCCATATCATAACCTTGTCTTCGGCTTCGTCCGAGGCAATTCCCGTCCCACATACACATTGGTGTCGCTCCTCGGGACTGACTCAAAGACTGCTTCAGTGCTCCGACACTGGGCTACCCGTGTCCGACTGCGAGGTGCACTCTGGGTTCAACGCCGCGTGGGAGGATGTCTCCGACGACATCTACCAATCCATCTGGTCCGCCTTCCAGACATACCCGAACCACACCCTCGTCGTGACCGGCCACTCCCTCGGCGCGGCCGTCGGCACGATCGCGGCGGTGCACCTGAGGGAGGCGGGCTACCCCTGCGACCTCTACACGTTTGGGAGCCCGAGGGTTGGAGACGAGGGGTTCGTCCAGTTCGTCGCCTCGCAGGATGGGCGCGAGTACCGTGTGACCCACTCGGACGACCCGGTCCCCAGGATGCCGCCGGTGGATGAGCCGTTTGGCGGGCTTTTTGGGGGCTTCGGCGGCGGGTACCGGCACACCAGCCCCGAGTATTGGCTCACCATCGATGATGGGAGATATGTCGCGCCGTCCTCGGTGACGTCGGATAACATTGTGTTGTGCGAGGGGACGGACAATGAGGACTGCAACGGGAGCACTGGTGGTTTTGATATTTCGGCCCACAGATATTACTTCCGCAATATCTCGTCCTGCGCTCCCGGGTACCAATTCTGATGTTCTTGCAGATTATTATCACTTATTGTAAATAAACAAAAGGCTATTTTTTCGTCTCATTTTGCGACGTGAATGGAATACTGGGTCTGGGATAGTTTTTCTCCGGCATTGATTACCCGACACGCCTACAGGTGCTTCGGTCACTACACGCTTCTTCCATGAATGTGAAAGATTCGTATAGGCACCTGCGTTGAGTAGAATGGGGTCAAAGTTCCATCAGGCCTGCCATGGCGTCTGAGAGTATCTCGCTGATCTTGGACTGATAATTCCACCTCCTCAACCTGGAGACCGGACTTGGCGCAACTCTCCCGGAAGACCATCAGCGTGTCGGCATTCCTCTCAGTCGCGGAGATAATTATCTCAGTATCTTGATCGAGTCCCACGAGCTCCGTCAAGGTCGATACCAAATGTGGGATGACCTTTTGGTCGTAAGTAACGTCTGCGCCGATGACCAGGTCGATTTTCCGGCCGCCGTTCCACTCCGGCTCTTCTGTCCCGACCAGTGCATGCCCCCACTTGAGGAGCCTTGGGCTGAGGCGCGCGGAGCTCGAGGGGCCGTGGTCCCATTCCAAGCCGTTCAGCGCAAAGTTGTCTGCGAGTTTCTCGACCACCTCTTCTGACCCGTCGGACGCTGTGACGTGTGCCGAACGCAGCGTCTTTGCGCACAAGATCGACAGGTAGCCTGTGCCTGCGCCCAGCTCGAGAACCCGCTTGCCGGCGACGAGATGGCCGTTGATGGACAGGTATTGGCCGAGGTGGAGAGCGGCCTCCCACGTCCTGAGACCGGTGGTGCCGCCAGCCGCCAAAAGCGAGCGGTTTTCCAGGATATCAATGTGCTCTGGGGGCTCGACGAGGGACACGCGGTACGTGACAACACACTTGCGCTGGGCCTCGTCCGCCTCGGACATCAGGGGCTCGAACATGAGCTCGCCCAAGCGGTCCATCAACTTGTCGGAAACCTCCTGCCAGGATTACGTTAGACCGTGTCCGTGGAACTGATAGTTGGTGACGCTTCGTCGGTCTCACATACAAGATCGTCTGCTTCGTCCTCGCTTATGCTGTCCTGTATTCTCTTCACCAGCTCTTTCAACACTCGCAGCTGGAACCTGACGCTCGTGGAAGAAGGCGCGCGGCCCGCAAAAATGCGGTCGAAAATCTCATCTTGGGTTTCTGGCCTCTTCAACACTTGCCCGTCCGGGTAGTCAAGGTGTGCCTCTAGCTGCAGGTATTGGCAGCAGAAGCGATCTATGGCCGCTTTGCCAACATCCGACGCGCTACTGTCTGGAGCTTCTTGTGGTTCCATCAGCGACGGATTCGGGAACACAAAAGACTGTGTGTGGGGAAGAACGAAAGATCAGTTTAGAAGATTTCGTGTCAGTGAGGGTGACACATGTGACGGTCTTGTTAGTCGAATGGAGAGTTGCAGTTTGAGGCAACGGCAGATTTTCATAAAGAGCTTCACATCTTGAGCTTAGTCATCTTGGGGTCACTATTTCACGGCGCCATGAAAGTCTCCAGATGTTGAACAACACAAAGGATTTTATGCCTTAATCTCTCGTTGTCACAAATTTCCGTGACTAATTGGTATTGTTTGATCACCTCTTTTGAGCTTCTGTACAATTTCACGTTTTCTGAACAGACGTTCGGGTCGAACTAGCGGAATTAAGTTACTTCAACAGACACCCAGATATACTGGTATTGAGACTGTTAAGCAAGCCCTCTGGTATTCCACGAGCCTCGAAAACACATGCTTCGACTCTATTGAAACCTCGTAAATTAATTTTTTGGGTAACCATGCCTGCCTAATACGAAGCGTTTGACGCATACACAATCACTTATGGGTTTTCCTACATCATAGAGCCTAGGGTACATAGTGTGAACCAGCATATAGACTACCGAGAAAGTTAATTTCACATGTGAGCTTGTGCATGAGGCTGTGCGGCATCGGGTTCGATTATTTCCTTCCAAATGCAAAGAGCAATACAATTTCAGGCTGCCTCAAGTGAGGCGGGTATACTGACAGCTCCAGGCTCCCAAAGTGACCTGTACTAATCTAAGAACGGCTTCGCAAAAACTTTCCAAAAAGTGCGCCTCCACACCCCAAGCTGGACTACACGGCAGATAACCACTGAATAGAAGTATAGAGCCGACGAGGTAGACCACGTCACGACCCGTAAGCAAGCCCTCCCGCCCGCAGAGCACGAGAGCTCCTCGCCCGCTTTTCACACCACCAGGTGCCCGAGCGTGACGAGCATGGCGGCAGCTGCCGCGCCCACTATCCTTCCCATGGCTCCACGGCCGGCGCCGGCAGCGCTGCTGACCTTGACGACCGGGACGTGCCACCCGCAATGCGTCAGCGTCACGTCCCTCGTCTTGCAGGTGTAGTAGGTGAGCTGGCTGTAGCCCTGCTGCGCGAGGGCAGAGGCCACCTGGGGGTCGTCTTTAGGCGGGGGCGGCGTCGTCTGCGCCTTTGCCACCGGCTCCACCTGCGCCGGTGTCTCGAGGGAGCTCCCGACCGCGGCGGCCGCGGCGGGGACCTCAGCGCCGCCTTGATCCTCCTCTGCTGACGATGATGAGGGTGATGATGCCGGCGAGTCAGAGCCCGCTGGCGAGTCAGAGGACGAGTCCGGCGACGAGTCGGTAGTCGGCGCGAAGATGTCGTCCCTGAGTTCCAGCTCGGCCTCGTCCGGGCGCCCCGTTCTCCTCGGGCCCGCAATGGCCGCGATGGTGGTTGGTGTCTGCGTCACCGTGGCCGTGGCCGTGTGTGTTTGCGTGATGGTGAGGACCAGGTGCTGCCCGTCCTGGGCGGTCAGGGTGACGTGTCTGAGGCTGGGCTGGGATGGGAATGTGAATGGGCCGGCCATGGCCAGTTCTGGCAGGACCAGGAGGACCGGGAGGAGAGAGATGGCCAGCATCTCGGCTGTTTATTACGCAAGAGGCGCCGGGGAGGTGACCCGAAGGAGTTTCAGTGGTGTGACGAGATACAGCGGCCGGATAATTGACCTCGAATTGTCGATGTGGTGGTTTAAGATTGGTTTGCGAGTGTATGCCGGCTAGTCGGCACCACAGACCGAAGGAAGTGAAATATAAGAGAGCCTCAAGCCCGGCGAACAAAGAATAAGGAAGAGAATGAATGAACAGAGAAGGTCGAATGGGAACATTATCCAGCAGCGACCGGGACAAAACCACTGGCGAAAGCCTAATAAAGAGCAAACACATAGACCACTACACCCTGCATTGTCAATCCCAACTCCCAAGTTCGCCCCCGAACCGCCCCAGATGAAGACTGGCAAGCAGGCAGCACGCCGCAGCCAGGCGGTTGACGAGCATCCGTTTCAAGGTGGCCGTGGCTCCTCCTCGACCCAAGCTCATTCGCAGGTCCCTGGTGCCTCGATGCAGAGGGAGGGTATCCCCGCCGACATACATGTGCCTCTCCCTGCAGCTCGCAGCACCGTCGCAACTATGCTGCCTGACAGGTGCGAGACTGGATGATAAAGTTTTGTAGCCTTCCAGAAATGTTTCAGGTTCTTTCCTCACCAGCGACATGGCATTCCACAAGGCGTGCCCTTGGACGGTGGGAGCCGCGGCGCATCCCTGCAGGCACGAGCCTGTGTAAAATGATTGGCTGTCTGTTTCCAATAGCAAACCCCCCCCACCAACCAACCCCTGCGGCAGCTGCAAGCCTGGGTGGGGATGCAGGGGCTTTGATTGATCGGGTTGATGCAGAAGCTGGCCGCTGCCACCGAATCAACCGCACCTCATCGATTGAATCTGGAAACCTGCTAGAGAGGCAACGTGCTCCCCAAGCCCACAAGACCAAGATGTATATAGTGTATTGTGGTGGGCACTGGCAAGTGCTAGGACGTCAACACGCACGACCTCCGCCGGGGTTCCAAATGTTGTATTTTGTTATATATCTTCTATTGGCAAATCTGGACCCACCAGCGACTTCAAGTGGAGATGTGCAAATTTATCCTTTTGAGGCCCCGGCGGAGGTGTTAGCGAGCACGGCTGTGACAGGCCCCAGAGTTTCGTGCAGAACCGGCAAGACTGCAGCATCAAGTGGACTGCTATTCTGCGCATCCCAGAAGCATGTCTGGCCCGCAAAAAACCGCTGTGTATGGATTGATATTGGCATGACCCACTCCCCACGAGGGATCTCATGAATGCCATGGGCATCGACGAAACGCGAGCGAAATTGCAGTAGAATCGACTATAGCCAACCTGAGAGTCTGTATATACAAATATCCTGTGGTGGCACGAGACGGACATTAACGATGACCACGCTTCCATTCTTCTCGCACCATCGCATCCTCGCCGTAGTTGAAAAACAAACCGAGACTGCCCGTCCATCCATCTGACTGGCCAAGTAAGATCGATAACACTGGAACAAGCATGCTCCTGAAAGCCATCGCCTGACCACGGCCGCTCAATCCTCCCAGCCGAGCCTTTTCTTCCAACGGGCCATTGGCATTGTGCTCGGCGCCCACTCCTCATTTGCGCCGTCATGGGCCTCCTCGCCCTCCACGACGGGCACGCTGGCTCCCCTTGCCGCCCTTGTCGACGGTGACCGTTTTGTCCGCAGCTTGTTGATAGTACTCGGGACACGGTCGACAGTCGAGTCGTGGTAGTCGCCGTCTACATCGTCATCGGCGTACCTCTCCGTCACGGCTTCGGCGAAAGGGTCATCATCTTGATCAAATCCAGACCGTACCTCATCCCCTTCATCATCCCTTTCCGCCAGGGGCTCGTCGGCCTGCTGGCCTGGGCTACTAGTCAAGAGCGACATGACCTGCGATCCCGCTGGGATTTTGAAGGGTGCCATCTTCTGCTTACGGCCCTTGGCCGGGTCGACTGTTTTGCGCAAGGCTGACTTTGGTGACGTGCCTGGTTGGCTTCTACCTCCTGGCGAGCTTGAAGAGGCGCGGGCAGGCTTCTGGCCCCGCTTCGGTATCGTCGGCGGGGATACAGAAACGTCGAAGCTGGCGATAAACGACCTGGGTTTGCCATTGGGGGTGGGCGACCCCTTAGTGCCAAGCCTCTTGGATTCCCTTGTGGTTTCTGCCGTCGTTGCCACAGGCGGGCTCGAGTTATTATCCATGAGGCGACTGCTTCGACGTGTCCGCTGAGAAATACTTCCCTCATCCTGGGCATTCTCGGGGCTTTGCCGGGCCGAGCGCGTGGAGCGGTTGCTTTGCTGAGGCGTCGGGGTGACATGGACCCTGTGATTTCCTGGAGACCTTGATCTCGTATCTCCTGACGGATGTGTTTCGTTGGTACTGGTAAGCCCTTTCATCCCTTGAGTTGCCTGCGAGGGGTGTTCGTCCTTGACACTGAACTGGGAACCAGCAGTCTCTTGTTTGATGCGCTCTTGAAACTTGGTCAGGGCTGGTTGAGAGCCCAGGAGCTCAAAATCAACGAAAATACTCGATGAACTGGTAGAGGCTGACCCGGCCGAGGCCGGGCCGTCATTGCTTTCAAGGCCAATCCGCGTAGACTTGAACGGCGTCAGAGGAGCCCCAGCATCCTGAGCATGCGGTAGGTCATCGTTGTAAATCTCCTGTGTAGGTGTCCTCTCTTGATTGGCCCCATCGACCTGCCCTCCCGCATCCACTGCGTTTGAGCCGTTCAGTTGAGCATCATCGTCATCATCAAAACCATTCATCATAGCCGAGTCGTCCGCTGAGCCATGTCCCAAGTCGTCTGAGTGGGTGATGAAATCCGGATCGATTTGTCGTCCACTTTGTGCGCTTGTCTGGCTTGTGAAGGAGCCATCCAGCCTTGGGTATTCTATACTTCCCTTAGGAGGAGTCTGGCCAGCTGCTCCCCCGTTTCTCTGTGCCTCGTCTGAGTCCTCGACTGGCTGTCTAGGGGATTGGGGGGCTGGATGGAAACCATTCAGGACAGTCCCGACAGCAGGCAGATGCGCTTGTTCTTGTGAGGGATCCTTGGACCCGTACTCCGATGGCGCTCCTTCTGATGATGCTTCCGAGGAAAGTCGCTGTGACGACGGTAATTGACGAGAAGGTAGTATTAATGACGCTTCTTCTTCCAGTTGGCGGGATGGGCTTCCAAATTGAAGGAACGCGAGCTGATCAATAGATGACCTTACTCCCTGACGGAATCCCCCTTCAGTGATGAGTTGGCTGATTTCATTCCGGCGCTCTTCACTGATGGAGATGTCCTGACCTAGGGCCTCCAGCTGGGCTTCAATGTTGGTCTCATCGTCAGCGATCCTGTCGTGGTATGTCTCAGAAACAAAGCTCTCTCCTACTGTGGTGGGCCCGTCGGTGCTGTCAACATCTGCCACGTTGTCCTTGTCTCCATGTCCCTCCTGTTCAATATCCTTGGTTTTCGACTGGTCACTGTTGCCAGTTGACTTGTTGCTGATCCCATTCTTGTGACCTGGCTGACTGTCCGCTACCTCAACGTCTTGCTTGGCTGGTTGGGAAGCTTTGTTCTCAGCGGTCAATGGAGAGGGCCGCCGGACGATGCGTGGGTCAATCATCTCCGCGAAAGAAATGTCTCGAAAGCCCAAGTCAGCTTCCTCATCCTCATCCTCATCATCTGGGACTTCGAATTTCGCGTAAACTCGCCCTCCTTCATGGTCATACTCCTTTTCGTTCTTGTCCACATCTCTATCGCGCTTTGCGAGTTGCACTTGAAGATTCCCACCGCCATCGGCTTCGGTGACAACTGCGGTCATGAAATTGCTCAACTGCGGTTGCCAATTGTTGGCCTTCGTCAGCAAAAGCTGTTTCCATGCGATAATTAGTCCAGGCTGGACGTCATCAGGAGACAGTTGAGGCAGCTCAGCCATGTCAGCCGGCAAGGCGGGAAGATCGTCCTCAGCAGTCGTGGTGGTAAAATCAGCGCCAGTGTTGTTGGCCAACGCTTCGCCCTGATCCAGGCCCAAGGGTTCGTCGTCGTAATTCAATATCACATCATCTTGGTTCGACGAAAACATGGTCGCGTCATCCCTGTTGCTTTCTTCAGGCCTTCTCGATGACTGAGCGAACTTCTGCTTCTTCTGATTCTGGTTGGATCCGTCGTAGAACTGGGAGTCATCTCGTGATTTCCTCTTGCCACGACGCTGTGACGAGTCCCAACGCTGTACGAATGGAAAGGGGGGCTCGCTCAGCGTCACCCCTTCGTTAAAGCACTCTACCGCGCGGTACGAGATTTTGTGTCTCCAAGCGTCCGAATTTCCTCTACCTTTGATCGAGCCCCGGGTGGCATTGCCAGAAGACATGTCCGTACTCTGGTCATCAGCTGGCTTGTCAGCGCCCTTCGGGACGTCCGACGATACCCCTAGAGACTGCAACAACGCCTGTTTCTTTGCCATCAATTCATTATCTTGCGCAGTGGGGACTTGCGGGCTGCTGAGGCTTCCAGAGGCGCTCTGTGTTGCTTTTTGGATTCTTCTCCGGGCGTTGCGTCTTTGAGTCTTGGTCAAGCCTTGACCAGGAGGCACTGGCGTTCCAACAGTTGAGGGGGATGCAGCGTGCTTAGGGCTAGGCTTGAGAGAAGATGGTGTTTTCGTTGGCCTTTTCTGATACTGAGACGCCGCCGACCCCTTGGTCCTGGATGGTGTGGGATCTTCTGCTTCTGACTCTGACTCTGAGCTTGAGTCGTTGCTTGATGAAGAGTCTGAGGACGAGTCCGAGCTGTCTGCGTCGCTGTCATCGTCGCTGTCATCGTCGCTGTCATCGTCGCTGTCGTCGTCGCTGTCGTCGGAGCTCGAGCTATTGCTGTCGGACTCACTCTTGTCATCACTATCGTTTTTCGACGATGAACTGTCTGTCACATCTGATGGCAAAGCAATTCCAGCGGGCACCGTGGTATCGCCATGTCCAACATCGGATCTTGTATTCGTAGCATGGCTGCTTGTCGGCGATGATTCAATGACGTTGCGCCGCCGCCGGGTATTTCGGCCGCCGGCGATATTAGCCCCTGGCGTGGAGGCACTTCTGTCGCCAGTGCTGCCAGCCGGTTTCCTACGCTTGACCTGGTCAACAAGATTTGTAGCATGGTGCTCGTCTCCATTTCTGTCGTCATCGCTTGAGTCGTTTTCCTTGCCGCTTGTGCTGGAGCTGTCAACGCCATTTGCAGCAGACGGTCTCGGAGCGCGACCGTCCCCGGCCTTAGGGTTGCCCTCGCTATCACTACTCCCGTCATTTTCGCTATCAGATGATGTTGCCTGTGCTCCTGAGTGATCGGCTTCCTCGTCTTCATCCTCACCAGCGGACGAAGACCCCCCTGATACGTCGTCGTCCTCGTCACCGATACGGCTGACCTCTCCAGGCGCCGCGGCGGGTTTCCTGGGTGGGGAATAAATGACCATAACCTCCTTTGGAAGCTCTAGTTGAGTGTTCAGTACCATGGTCTGTGCGAGGTCCAGCCGCGGCTTCAGCTGCTGAGCCAGCTTCTTCCACACGCTGCCGACGTCGTGATTGTGCTTGACGAGAAGTTTCTCGCACACATCGCCTGATACAGCCGGGAAAGCAGATCGGACCGCAATGACCTTGTCTGAGATATCATGGCTGGGTCGGTTCAGCCGTCTAGATCGGGTAGAGGATTCTGGCTCGGAGTCTTCCTCGGCGAAGGGGCCAAAGTCATTAACTTCCCTCGGGACTGAAGATCTCTTATTGGATTCGTTCCTTCGCCTGTGAGGGTGCTCAGAGACGTCCCGGTCCTCTGCAGGCTGGTTACCAGCTGCCTCTTCTGCAAGGCCCCTGAGCTCTTCGCGTAGGTCTTCTGCATCCGGTTCGAACATGTCTTCGTTCTCGGAGATTCCTGCATCGGAGTCTTCCTCGTTTGCGCTTGACTCGTTGTGGCTGTCTGCATCGTCGAATTCGGCGCTGGTGGTGACGCTGCGGGGAAAGTGGACGTGCCGGTTATGCTTCCTCGTTTGAGGCTCGCCGTATTGCGTCAGTAGGAGCGGCTCTCCCTCGTCCTGTTCCTCGTCCTCTTGATCAAGCCCCGAGTGATAGTACCTATCAGTCGGATCCCCGGTCACAGCCTCGTCTTGCTCGTCATCGTCGATTTCATCTTGGTCGAAGGACCCGTCCTGGGTCAGCCTCCGCCGCTTTCTCGGGGCAATATGGACAGCTGGGCGGCCTCTTGGGGGCCTGAGCCGGGGACGGCCGAATGGTACGCCGTCGATAAGGTGCTGGCCGCCGCTGGAGATCTGGTCTCTGCCACTGATTCTACGTTTCTTCAAGTCGTCGGTCAGGAGTGGGCGTATACTGCATTCAGGGTGGTCAGTAATAGATCTTGATCTGGGAATGATGCAGCCGTCGAGTAAAGCGCTCGTACAATATCTCGTCGTCCTTTTCGAGGATACTGGCGACAGGCTGGAAGTGCAGACACTCGAACGCATGGCCATCCTTGGCATGCAGCTCTACTGTGTAGTCGTCGAGGCCCCAATCGTCGCTCTCGAGCGGGATGGACTCGTTGACGAGCTCGATGAGTTGTGCGATTGTCGGGTCGTTCTCCAAGGGCACATTGAAGAGGATCCTGGCATCTGGCAGGCCATTGCGGCGAACGACGAGACGGAGGCGCAAACTTCGGTCCATTTTCTGTTTTTGCCGGTGCCAATTATGACATTCAGTGACGGAGCCGGTTGTGGCTGAAATGGAACACACAAATGGCAAGCATTGTATTCGATGCAAACATAGGGGGTGAGGAGGTGTCGCGCCTCGATACCGCCGGGAGTTGTTGTATCGGTGCAGCTGTCCCTGAGGCGTTGCTGGCGCTGCCTGCGTCGCTGTCGCGTAACGAAATAAAGTTCGACAGAGCCGCGTCCGAGGCCTAGGCCTAGCTTCTTGACGTGGTTTCGCGGGGTCACGCGGCAGCCAATTTAGTCCATCCAGTCCACTGCGGGCGCCACGGCAGGTCCCAGGATCAGAGCCTTGCCCGGGGGGGTTGGTGAGATGGTCAGGGAGTAATGGAAAGGGTTAGGGTTGATAGCCAGCCGGCATCCCGTCCTCCTTTCCAAAAATACCCAACTTGGAAGCTGTATAGCCTCACCCGGGTGCTTCTAGAACAACCTTGGAACTTACGGGAAGCACATGACGGCCTATTAATAAGCGGGATAGGACCTAGCGCTCCCTGGTAGTGTCGAGATGTCCGTGTAACAGACTTTGTCTCCACCGCGGCCCGGTGGCACGCACAACGGCCTGAACGGTCCTCGGGAAGTCGATGCACCGTCTGTGCTTCCCTTCTGGCGATCACCCACGTCTGGGGCTCTCTGCCCATACTACCGGGAACGGGCATCCCCGGCCAGTGTGATTGATCATCTCGATGCAGCAGAGCCTCGCGCGACACAGCTACCTACCTATATGATGGGGGCCCAGCTATACCACGTACACCACTTCCACCACGTCCACCACGTCCACCACCACGTTCCCCAAACCGGCCACTTGAGCTTCAACTGCCGTGCCTGGTCGTCCGCGAAGCCTATCCTCCCTGTCCCTTCCGCCTTGAAGGGTCACCCATGGCTCGGTTCAGAGTTGCCGCGCCGCCATTCCACGTCCTGTCAATCATTGTCACTGCATGATCGCCCCGGACGCAAGCGTGGTGTAGCATGTTTCAGTCCTGCCATCCTTACCTCGCCTAGGTCCGACAATGGCGATATGCCGCGTCTTGATCTTGTCGTCACCTCCTGACCATCGCACCGTCACCACTCGAGGAGTCACTATACCATACTGCTTTCATTGGCTTCTTCCATGAAACACTACAAGATCTGGACACGTCCTGTGATCATGCCGCCCTCAATGCGCCATGCACCGGTCTCGCTCTGGCCTGACATCGGGACGCTCTCAGGGTCCCACCCTGTCCCCGAGCTGTCACGGCCGAACTGTTCGTTGCAACGGAAAACAAAGAGGTGGATGGTCCTGACGCCTTCCTGTCTCCCTCGTGCGCCAGCTTCCGCTTCCGGAAGTGTCCTGGACTGCCAAGTTCCCCTTCTGGGAACCAACCCATGTGCTGTCTCAACCCCCCGAGGCGTAACTCGAGCTTACTTCATCCCCCCAAGCTCTTTTCTCAACCTGGATCTTGGTCCACGTCTCACCAATGCACGACATCCCAAGTTGATGCCCACTCTATTGGCGGCTCCCATCTACCGACGTTCCTGGTAAAAATCTTGAGCCGCCCCGGCTCACTGCAGGTGGTAGCAAGCCCAGCACATAGTATCCCAGACGAGATCACACATTAGTGCCAGAACCCCCCCCCTTCCTGGCCGTGAACACATGAACCATGCCGCATCGGCGCGAACGCGAGGGTGTCCTCGCTGAAACATAGCATATTTTATATGATTTCCCGGCCGTCGACCTCTTTGAGATCCAGCCCCGAGGCCCAGCTGTCCGCTGGCCAACCGGACCTTGAGCCCCTGCCCAGTTTCCACGGTATTGCAGCCCTAGGATCGCCCACTTGTCCCCAGCCCTTTCCGAGCATCCGTATCACAATGGCAACCAAGATCCCCTCGGATGATAGCCGATAGGGTGCTCACACCAGTCACGTCGGCGGCGTTTTCGCATTCAAATCTTTAAGACTCCGGGCCTCCCATCCATCCGGCTCTGCTCAGTCAGTCTGCGGATGAAGCATCAAGGCTCCTACGAGTTGCGGTAACAATAATCTTGTCGATTGGCGCCGATGACGGGGAAATGTTACCCAGGATCTATATCACAGCTTTGTCATGGCTGCTGTGCTTCTCGGCCCATGTTAGGGGGCAGACAGTTGGCCAGCTTCTGCAGCAGACTCCAGCTTGCGCAGTGAGTAGTACAGAAGACACGTCTTCCCCTGCAGCGACACATTGTACCCGGCTGACTTGAACGGTAATAGGCCTCGTGTTTTCTTGATGTCCTCCCTGATGCTAGCTGTCTAGCCAGCGTTGACCAGCTCAACTCGTGCATCTGTTCGAACGTCACACTGCTCACGACTCTGTCTGGTTGCACCCGCCTGTCATGCGAAGTTCCCGATCAGATCGGTCAGTCGCCCTTCCCCATGTTGGGTGAGGTAATCCTGGCTCCGGCTGACGCTTCACAACTCTTTCAGTGGGCGAGAATATTCTGGGTCAGATATGTCGCGACGCACCTCTTTTTGTAGAGTCACAAGCGACGTTTCTCATGGTTCTTGCGGTCGTGGCGATCGTTATTGCCGTCCCAAGCATTGGCTTGCGGTGGTACGCGAGATACCAGTCCTCCACGCTGGGCGTTGACGACTACCTCGCCCTCCTGGCTACCATCGCTCTGATAGCCGTCAGCGCTGTCCAGCTCGCGAGTAAGCTCTATGGTCAGGGGACGATATACGAACACATGCTCACCTTCACGTGCAGGCTCCTTCATCGGCTTCGGGGTACACGTCTGGGTTGTTGACCCCCGCAATGCCATTCCTCTCTTGCGATTCTACTGGGTCAGTCAGCAGCTATACATCCTCGACCAGCTGCTGACCAAGATCTCGCTACTCGCTCTGTACCTGCGGGTGTTTCCCAAGCGCTGGATCAGCCTCACGGCCCGCTACGGCATAGCAGTGATGGTGGTCCAGGAGACCATCTTTTACTTCCTCATCTTATTGCGTTGCATCCCCGTTTCCGCATCTTGGGACATACGGCAGGGAGGCCGATGCCTAGATCTAAATGCGATCGGGTTTGCGGGCGCTATACTAGGTATAGTAGAGCACTTCGCCATCTTGGTCATGCCATTACCGGAGTTGTGGGAACTGAAACTTTCCGTACGGAAACGGATTATGCTGGCATTCGTGTTTAGTCTAGGGTCTTTGTGAGTAGTTCCCTCCGCTTTCCCCGTCCCTCATTTATGCACCTCGCCAGAGTTCATCCTATGCCAGCGAAACGCGTCACGTATTAGCATCCCAGCAACTGCTAACCGTCCTGTTTCAGTTCACTGTTCACTAGCGTGATCCGTATAAGATATGTCAGAAAGTTCGCCCCCACGGCCGACCTTTCTTGGGATATAGCTCCGGCCATATCGTGGTCTCTCGTCGAGTTACTGACCTCGGTAATTTGCCTCAACCTGCCCCCGTGCCGGCATCTCATCAGCAAGCTCATCCCACGTCGGCTTGCCACAACCACCCTTCACAAAGGACCCAACGGCACCGGGGCCTACGGGGCCTACGGGGCTTATGGGGCCACCACCGACCGTGGTGCGCAGACCATTGAGCTAAAAAACAAGCCCCTACCCAAAGGTGGTATTCTACACACCACCACAATCGAGGTCACACATGAAAGAAACTTATCCGATGATGAGTTATTAATCGCCAAAACGAGACCATCAGTGTCGTCTTCCGTGTCGAGGAGGAGTTTGCAGACTATAGATGAGGACTTCGAGGAGCCTAACGAAAGAGGTCGGAGCACGGTGAGGCGGCCGCCTGCGGCTGCTGCCACACGGCGAACGCCAAGCGTGGATGTGGAGATTGATCGATCAAGGCTGGGCCTCTACAACTATTTCCCTACCAAGGATTGAACGGCGCTTTCATTCACCAGCTCACCCCAGCTTCCGGAGACAGTCTGGTGGCCTTCAGATGTTTGCCAGGCCAGACGCACTTGAGCAAGCACTAATCAGAGGCGGGGATAGTCTTTCCGAAGAACTTAGATTTAATATACTCGCGTATCATATGTGACGAACTCTAATGGGATTTGAGAGACGTTGGTGCCAACTACTGAATTTGGTAGAACAAATATGTATTCTCAGTTGTGGTCCCCGAGGTTAACCATTGCAATATTTGGTGGTTCTACCAATACGAATGAACCTACCAACCATGTCGGGGTAGTCAACCCTCTCAAGGAAATAACGCAGTCATGTCGGTTATATATAATTTAGCCACGAGGGATGGTGAGTGTGAAGTTACACAGCACCCCCATCAGACCACAATCAAGACATTGGCTCAAGCTTAGCTCCAGTCTCCGATCTCGACGACGCAGGCATCTAAGGCATTGGGCGTGCTAACGTAGTTATAAACAAGCAGGTGTGGGCCGCGGTCTCAACTCTGGACTGTTCTGTACGATAAATTTCAAGTTGCCCATGAACACGGACGAATCCACACACATTTGTGAGATAATGGCCGAGGCAGATTGAAGAGCACCACTCGCATGTTTTCACAGAAAGACAGCTGCTGAGTTGTTACTTCGGCTTTCCGAGTCCGGTATTATAGCCTGCCAAAAGAAAAAAAGTCTAACCTTGCGCGCAACCACGATTTCCGACCTTCAGATCCAAACGGAATTTTGGTCCGGGTGCTCAGCCACCCGATTTTCTTGCCACCTTAATAGGTAGTATCCCAGCGTATCCGAACGTGAAAGACACAAGTCTTCGTCACCATCGGGGGCTTGATCTGAAACTTGTGCGTGTTCGTCTTGTGCAGAACACGCCACCATCGAGTTTAGCATCCAAAATGAGTGTCCGTCATTGTGAGCGGAAGAAGAGATCGGCGACGCCGAACACACTCTCCAAACCACCGCCTCCACGAGAAGTCTACCAAAGCCTCTGCAACCCCAGGGCCGGAACAGCCATCAGCAGCATCGACCCCAGGACCCCGGCCACGTCGGCATTCCTGCCAGCAGCACTGCTCCCCGGGGCAGAAGACGAAGCGCCCGGCGCGCTGGCCGTGGCGCTCTCGCCCCCGCCACCCGCACCAGTCGACGAGGCGGTGGTGGTGGCGGTCCCGGAGCTCGACGCCCCCGTGGCCGTGGCCGTGGCCGTGGCGGACGATGACGACGACGACGACGACGACGACGCCGTGCCGGTGGGGGTCACAGTCGCGCTCCCGCTCTCCGAGGCGGTGGGCAGCGTGAAGCCGCCCTCACTCGTGCTGCTGGACGAGCCGCCGATGATGCCCGTTGGCGTGGGCGTGGCATCGGCCGCCGCGTTGGCGCAGTAGGCTGATGGACACTCGGTGCAGTCGCTGGGGTTGCTGATGAAGCATGCCTGGTCGGCCGGGCAGACGGGGCACGTTGGTATGACCTCTAGGCACATCGCGCAGTTGTTCTGGCGCCGCTGCGGGGCTGTGGGGGGGGCCGGTTATCACATGCTCATATTTGCTGAGAGTGTCGGAAAGTAGAAATGTTGCTGTTCGGTACTGGGTGGCGATTGGAGAACTTACCACCTGCGAGAGCCGATGCGCCAAAGATGGCGAGGGATAGTGCAGCTCGGAAATGCATGGTTAAATGGATTTGATTAACGCTTGTGTAGTCAGACAGTAACAATTGATTGAGAGTTGAACTGGCATTCACACCGGATTTCTGGGCATGACTTCGACGAAGAGGGGTAGGGAGAAAGACTCCTCGGGTCCACGAAGCCAAGAAACCCAAGCAGACCGCACATATATACAGCCAACTCCACGGTAGTCACGACCTGTGCAATCACGACCTGGCCTGCAGGGGTTCCCAAGTGCTCCCCAAGTGGAGCGACTTAAGGTTGCAGTAGAACGTGGCTCTGCAGCTTCTTGCCTGTGGCCCAGGCTGCCACCCACGATCCTGACGGGACTGGCGGCGGCATAGTCGCCCCCCCCCCCCGTTTCCCGGGTCCCGTCCATCACAGCCAGCCAGTAGCGGCTGCAGGATCCGGGGTGCGTCGTATCACCCACCGCCCGGGTCCTCTGCCCAGAGAGATGTGAGTTATGACCTTCCTTTCCTAGCCAGTGGCCCCAAGTCGCGTCACGCGGCGCACAGCTGGAGCGGGCTTCCTCTTCGAGCAGGCTCGTGTAGTTCACTGCGCAATGCACATGAGCGGTGGAGGGACGGGGCGCGGCACTTCCTACTTGCCGATCGACGAGGCGAATGTCATCAGCGCGCTCGCGTGCCGCAAATTCATCGTACAAAGGACGGAAAAAAAAGTCTCGGATCTCGTCGAACCCAGCCTCGTACTCTCTGGCTTGGCGTCATGTATTGCTTTTATCACGTCTCAGGCCTCCCACATTGGCGTCGGACGCAGTCAGAATCGCTGCTCTGCCCGCGGAACTGTCTATTCTGAATGAAGCTGTCAGTAGCGACTCGAGGCGGACCACAATTTTGTGCAGCGTTGCATCGGTCAGTGCACCAGGACGTCGCCTTCGACAGCCAGCCTCTTCCGTGTAACCATCGAAATGTCATTTCTCTAAGATTTCTGGGTATATGCTGAGCATTATTGCAGTCAGGCCTCCCAAGGACAATGTGGGTTATGTACATTGGTATACATCAACGCCTTCAACATCTCAATTGTATGTGTCGTTAGTTTAATACGTGTATCACTGCGGTCCCGAGTCCATGTCGAGCATGTGTCCCATCTTCTCGATCTTGTACTAGGAGTCAGCTTAGGATCCCACGGGTTGAGAAGAGAATCACGCACCTTGGTCTTCAGGTATCCCTCCACTTCCTTGCTCCTGAAGCCGCCCCGTCCCCTCCAGCTCAGCGGCACCATCTCGACCCGCTCCCTGACCACAATCTCCCGGTTGGGCCCCTCGACCGCCCGGATCTTGTCCGGGTTGTTGGTCAGCAGCTTGATGTCCCTCTGGCCCAGGTCCGCCAGCATGGCCGTTGCCAGCCCATAGCTCCGCGCGTCCGCGGGGTGCCTCAGCAGCAGGTTCGCCTCGACCGTGTCCGAGCCGAGGTCCTGCAGGTTGTAGGCCTTGAGCTTTTCCCCGAGCCCGATGCCGCGGCCCTCCTGCCTCAGGTATATGATGATGCCGCCTGCCTTGTTGGAGGGGAGCGACATCAGCCTGGCCGCCTCGTCGAGCTGCTCGCCGCAGTCGCACCGCGCCGACCACGCCGTCTCGCCCGTGTAGCACTCGCTGTGTATGCGCACGAGGGGGATCTCGCTGTTGTCCCGTGATGCCGGCCCCTCGCCCCCTTCGGCCTGGCCATGCGGCATTCCGCTGCTGGTGCGGCCGGGGTACAACCTCCCCACGTAGGCGCCGCGCACCATCCGGTCGTTCTCCGTCTCGCCCGGCCGCGGCGCGTCCAGGCTCTTGCTCCGTATGTTCTCCCCAAAGACAATGGCAAGGTGCTCCTTGTTGTCCACATCGTTCGAGTAAAGGTGCAAGAACATCTCCGTGCCTGACACTGTGGGTATGCGCGCCCGGACGATGCACTCGACCTGGGGCAGGCGCTCCACAAGGCGCGGGCGCTTGGTGCCGCAGCCGGATGCAGCGTCGGGCAGGGTGGAGTCGACGGGTACGGCGCGGGCAGGGCGCAGAGTGGAGGGTGCTGGTGCGATGGATGCGCCCGTGGCGGAGGAAACTGATGTGAGAGGCGTGGCCGTGCCGGGCGTCGAGGGAGGGGTGAAGGAGGGGCTGACGAGAGATGGCGGTGGCTCGGCTATGAGGGCCTCGTCTTGGTCCGGGTCGGAAGTTGGGGGCTGCTCTGTCTGGGCAGCTGCTGGCGCTTGCCCATCGAGTGCCACGTCAGGCACATCGGCGTCGACGTCGCTGTCGCCATCGCGAGGAGTTGTCCGTGGAGAGTAGAACGAGGGCAGCTTAGTCGTAGTTGCCTCGCCTTGGTTCTGCCATTGGCCCTCCACCCCGGACCGCTCGGGCGCGCCAATGCCAGGCATACTCTGAAATATCTAGAACAACAATGTAGCCCTGTGGACGGCTCCTCTGAGACCTGGAAGTCGGGTTCGTTCCGTGGTCGCTGTGTTCAAGTATGCGCCGTAGGACTTGCGCCGATCGGATTGTGCGGTTCGGTGGGGCGAGCACGCACCGGCTCAGGGGTCGACGTCGCAACGGCGGGCGGCTTGCGAGGTTCCTTTCCGATCTGTCGGGACACGGGATGGCCTGCGTAAGGCGGCAGAAGTCGGCTCGGAAAGCGTTTAGAACAATTGGGCTCTTGCCGTCTGGAGAATTGCGAGAGGGAGCGTGAGAGTATAAGGTCTAAAGGCCAGGAAGGGTAGAAGCAGACGGCGGGCTGGCGGCTTGACCCTTCAGGCTGACTCGAATTCTAAGTATTATTGCAGCATTAGTCAGGGTCTTGGACGATGACGAACGGCCTCAGAATTACCCACCGCAGCGACTCTTTCGCCGAGGTTCTGGGCGTCCTCGACCCCTCCGAGTCTCGCTCTACTCTCGGCAGTCGGGGTTCAAGGACGGGCCGCCCGAATTAACTCTCACAACTAAGCCCCGCGCCAATGCGGCAAGCATTGGTTTCCCTCACTGCTGCCGCAAATCTCTGGCTGTCAATTGCCCCCCTTTACTCTGACACGTTGTCCAAGTGTGCTATTAAGAACCTGGCAAGAAGAGACGTAGCTCCAGACAATGCAGCAACTGTTGATTCTCAATGCTTCGTGTGGGATCGTAACAACTGAATCAGAACCAGCTTTGCTATTTGAGACGGAGGTCCAAAACATGCACGGCGCAGGCCATTCTGTTTTTGCACATGGTTAAATCACAATTGCGGACAGGGCCCGGATGCAGGCACGGGCATGTGAAACTCAGTGCCGGACTGTGTCTCGATTATCAGCCGGACTTGGCCGTTTCGGACGGCCAGAAGCCTTTGACCAGACTCCCATGGCTGTAACTAAACACTTATTAGACATCCACGAGCCCGGTGAGATTCAGCGTACACGATAACGGCAAGACTTCAAAACCTGGAACTACTACAAGGACACAATCAGCAGGCTCCAGTGGCACGGGTATCATAGGATACTAGAAGACCAGCTGCACTCACTCGAGCTATTTTCTATGCACACGGGAGGTACGCAGTGCCCCTGGCCTGAAATTCAGGATGCCAGCAACTTGTCAGTCCTTCCCCGAAGAGGAAAAGACCAACTGTTGGAACAACTTTGTGGTTGTACCTAAGGAGGAGTGGCCCAAACTTGGGAACATTGCGGGCCAAGAAAAGTACAGAACACATTGGGCTGAGGACGACTTGGTGAACCTGGTTTGCTGATTCGAAAGAGGGTACGATCTCGGGCTGGAGTGTGCAGATCATAGCGGGGCGACCTCGTGGTTTGGCTCATCACATAGGGTAGCAAGCCATGGCCGCAGCCTCAGCAAGCATGGTCGAGATATGCCGACCATATCAAGCTGAAGGGTTAAAGGTGGTTGGTTTATGCACTTCAAGATGCATTTTGAGGGAGGTGGTATCCCAGCGGACACACGGCGACACTATTTCAAAGTCGATGAAGACAGTGAGAGGCAGATCCTGACCCAACCAAGAATTGCGGTCTAGTCAACACCGAGTGCTGCATCACGGACGTTTGACAGAAGGGGCAGGAAAGCTCTAGACGGACGAATGGTGGGATTGATGGGCCCGTCTCCACCCCCAGACTGTCGGGTGAGCTGGGCCCACAGTGGATGTGCTTGGCGCCTTGACCTGTGTTGGGTTTTTGTCCAAGCTTTTTGACAGTTCTTGGGTCCAGATGTAGTTAACTACCTAATGCATGTATACTTAAGTATGCAGCAACCACTCGTGTGCCCCAATACTGAGAGGCTTCTTCGATTGTTCTTCACGTTTCGCTGCGAGGCAGGGAGGCGGCTGTGGGAACCCATCTCGCAGGGATGGCCGACTTGGAAACGTGTGGCATAAACGACCCAACGGCGGTTTGATTTGATGTGATTTGCTGGATTAGATACCTGGCACGAGACAGGATGACGCCCACTGGAATGAGGGACATTCTGGTGGAGGGCAGGCTTTTCCGGCGCTTGGGGAAACTAATGAGCCCTCAGCCACCGGCTGGTGCCCACGGACCGTTGCCCGCTGCCCAGCTGCCCACTCAGCTCTCCCCCGTCCCTGGCCTGGTAGAACGTCAGGTACTACCAGGTAGGTGGTGTACTGGAGTGTAGAGTGTAGAGTGACGCCCGAAATAACAAGGTTGGTTACATCCAAGTGCCCGTCCCGCAACCGTACTGTACTGTCGCCCATTCCCCTTTCTCGTAACTTGGCTGTCCAGCTTTCCAAGCCTCAATCTCCCTCTTCCCATCCATCCGCCCTGACTGTCTTCCCAAGCCCGACTCCACCACGTCACGTCGTTCAGCATCCTCACGATTGTCAACGACCCACAATTCTGCCTGTGCGCCTCTGCTATCGTCTCCATCGATATTCACCCATACCTACTGGTCCATGTGCACAACTTAGCGCCTGCCTGTGCTGCTCTCACGAGGCGTCGGTTGTCTCGCACCTGTGACCAAAATCCAACGCAATTGCCCTCGTATCCGCTCCCTGCTTCGCCGCGCCCAGCTGCCCCAAAACCGCTTCTCCGCCGTCCGGCTCAGCGTTTCTACCGTCGTCACTCGTTTCCCCCATCATCAAGAACCGCGCAAAATGCCGTCGATTGCGCTGCGCGCCATAGCGGCGCTTCCTGCCCTTGCTCACGTCGCCAATGCGGCTTACTCCATTGCAAGCAATGGTAGGTGGTCCTCACGCCCCAGCGCCCGCCTTGGCTACATTGGCGCCCAGCTCTTGGTACGCCTTGGTATCGTGGCATCGTTCTGACAGGTCCCCTATAGACGACATCAGGAAGACCGCTGCATCACTTGCTTATGACACCATGAGCTACTACAAGGGGAATACCTCTGGTCAGACGCCTGGCATCCTGCCCGGCCCCCCTCCTGCTGGTGACTATTACTGGTGGGAGGCCGGTGCCCTGTGGGGCGCAATGATCGATTACTGGCACTTCACCGGCGACACCACCTACAACGACGTCGTCACCCAGGCCATGCTCTTCCAGGTCGGCCCAAATCGCGATTACATGCCCCCAAATGTCACCGCATCGCTCGGTAACGATGACCAGGCGAGTCCTCCCCGGGATAATTCTCACTCCCGCTCACCCAAGCCCACCCAAAGTACTAATAATATCTTGCACAGGGCTTCTGGGGAATGTCCGCCATGACCGCCGCCGAAAACAACTTTCCCAACCCGCCCGAGGACGAGCCTCAGTGGCTGGCCCTCGCCCAGGCCGTCTTCAACACACAAGCAGATCCCATAAGGCACGACGATACCTGCAACGGTGGTCTCCGCTGGCAGATCCCCCTCTCGAACAACGGATACGACTACAAGAACAGTGGGTCACCTTTCTGCGGCCGACCGCCTGGAATTGATACTAACATGCTCCAGGCATCGCGAACGGCTGCTTTTTCAATCTTGGTGCACGACTGGCTCGTTACACCAACAACCAGACCTACGCCGACTGGGCCGAGAAGACTTGGGACTGGGTCCGAGGTGTCGGCTTCATGGATGACCAGTACAACATCTACGATGGTGCGCATGTCGGTACCAACTGCACCGACATAAACAGAGCTCAGTTCTCCTACAACAACGGCGTCTTTCTGCTTGGTGCCGCCCACATGTATAACTATGTGCGCATATCCCTCCCTCATGACACCGTGGCACGCCACTGACCAGCGTACAGACCAACGGAGACGAGACGTGGAAGGCTCGCGTGCAGGGGCTCCTTGACGCTACCATCAAGGTGTTTTTCCCAAACAACATAGCTTACGAGGTGGCGTGCGAGGAGCACATGACCTGCACCACCGACATGCTGAGCTTCAAGGGCTACGTTCACAGGTGGTTGGCCACCATGACCCAGATTGCTCCTTTCACGCACGACCAGATCATGAATGTCTTGGAGGTCTCGACAGAGGCGGCCATAAAGCAGTGCACAGGGGGCTCATCCGGCACTCAGTGTGGATTCCAGTGGTCGAGTGGCACGTTCGACGGCAGCGTAGGCGCTGGGCAGTCCATGAACGTCCTGGGCGCTGTTTCGTCACTTCTGGTTGCATCAGTCGAGGCACCCGTTACCAACTCCACGGGTGGCACGAGTGTCGGTAACAACGACGCTGGTTCCTCATCTGACAGCTTTATGGGTGACTCGAGGCCGCCGTCCACTGGCGACAAGGCCGGTGCATCGATCCTCACAATCCTGGTCCTGGCCGCGGCCGGGGGCACATTCGGATGGATGTCAACGGGCATATAACCATACCCGATCTGCTCAACCTCGCAGTTCTGGATCCCTTTCTTGGTATACCCTCTTGGTGGCTGCCTGGGTCTGATAATGTTTTGACGATGCAACGTTTGCAAGGATGGGGCCGCCACAGGCAGGTGCGTAGAGCACACAAGCCAAGTAATGAGCAACTGGACAGCGGCGTCACGGAGGGGTTGCAGGATTGCTACTGGGAAAATATCTCGATTTGGGACGGCGTTGATGTTATGCTTTTCGGTCTGTTCATAAGACCAGCTTCTGCTAAAGTGGTATATAATTGGTTTCTATCCGCCAGTGAAGATGCTGCGGGATGAGCCAAAGCATACAGTAAATCGTATTTTTTTTGTTCCTTCTTACCGTTGAGGGAGACCCTGCGGACTCTGCTGGTGCCATGTACATTGTCCCCCAAACCACCCCGAACTATGAGGTCATCAAAGCTCAAACATCAGATGATTGGCTTGTGACAACTGCTCACGACGTTCGAATGGGCCGCTACCTAGGCATGTTTCACCTCGGGAGGACCGTGCCTGTGACAGGACATGGGACCAAGTAGGTGGCAGTTCATGCAGCCTCGCACCGGGGCATTCGTCATGGCGTACCATCGGGATTTCATGACATCTCACCTACAGCTCAATTGTGTGGCAAGGCCGACGTGAGAAGACTAGTAGACGTTGAAATAAGGTATCGGATTCCTGGTCGGGGGCCCCGACCTGCAAAAGGTGGGTACTCATTGTGGGAGGAGCGAGATGATCTCCTCTCGCGGCCGTAAGCGCGGTGGAGTTTTGGGCGGAGGGCGGGTCCTCGTTTTGATGCGACGACATCTGGAGCAAGCTGGCGGTTCGTCTTGTCTTTTCTCGCGGTTCAGTTCGCTTCCGTGGGTTTTGAAGTGTATATTCGTGCATGCCACGTATAAATTCCTCTTGAGTCTCAGTGAATCCACAGTGTTTATTTTTATGTTTATTTTTATCGCCATGGTAGACCGAAATGCCCCGAGTGAGTTGTCGGCCTCGGTCGTCCAAGATGCCACTCAAGCCTGTGGGCTCTCGGACGGGGCACCATGTGGTGAAGACCAGAGCCCAGAATGTTTCGAGAGACGTTGCGCTGGGAATAAATAGCCTCCACGGTAACATCAGTCAGTCTTGGTAGATTCAGAAAATTGGGTTGTCTATTGTAGTTTGGTCGGTCCAAGATGATCATCGAGCTCCTCTGTGGGTTTTGGGGACTTCCCCTTACCCCTGAACCCCACGTGTTCTCACCCCCGTGTCTGCGGAATGGTCCGTCGCAAGGGGAGCAGACAACATTTCAGAAACACCATTCTCTCGAAGCATGCGGCTGTTTTCGACCGCTGTCAATTGATATTGATATCTACTCTCTGTGGAATACTAGTTTACTATTTTTGACTCGCCTCAGAGCTGGTTTGGACTTGGTGGCCCAGGGTCCGACTCCCTCTCGCACAAGACGTCTCAGCAGCAGGCTTGTTTCAACCTCGACCCACGTCTCACAGGGGCAGTAACTGTATTCCTTTCCTTATCAACCATTCTCACGACCATTGTTTCTTCTTCTTCTTCTTCTTCTTCTTCTCCACAGTTCTCAATCTCGTCCATACACATCAACAAACAGCTCTCAAGATGGCAGGCCCTTTACCTGATTTCACCGACCTGGCCCTCTTCCCCACGTTCCTCACAATCCCCGAGCAAGACCCGGCCGCAGCGCCGTCCGTGGCCGCCCTCCCGCCGGGCAAGAACCCATGGTACCTCGTCGCCCAGATCAAGGATAACATGACCATCAACAAGCCAACCCTGGTCCTCACTGACAGGGGCGCCAACCCATTCGCCCTCGTGTGGGAGGGGCTCGGCCGCGACGACCTCGACCTGAAGGGGCTGGGCTTCAAGAAGGGCAACACCGCCGTCATCCCCAACGCCCTGCGGACCAAGCCCGCCGACGAGGGGAAGCGCGGCTTCGTGAGGGTGGACAAGGGTGACGCGGGTGCCGTGAGGGCCGTCCCCGGGCCCCTGGAGAGGGTTCTCGCGCTGGGCGGCAAGGCGAAAGGGCTGAAGTGTGAGACGTGTGGCGGTACAGGCCAGGACGGTCTGAAGAGCTGTACCGGTTGTGAGAGGGTTGCATATTGCAGCAAGGTGAGTTGATCTCTTCGCCTATCAGGCATCCGCGATATTGATTGCTAATGTTTCCACACAGGAATGTCAACTAAAAGGATGGAACGAGGGAGGCCACAAGGGCGATTGCAAAATCCTTAAAGCTCTGAATGGAATCTTCAGATAACCTTCTAGCCGCCCGCAGCGGCCTTCGCCTGCGCCTCGCCCGCCTCGCCCGCCTCGTTGCGCCTAATCAGCTCATACATGACATCCGTCCTCATGGTGTACTTGGTGCCCTTCACGACGTCGTCGCCGCAGTGGAACAGTCGGCGATGCTGGAAGATCAACACCCTGCCCGCCTTGGGATCCACGTCGACCCTCCTCTCGGTGTCACCCGACAGGAAAGACGTCGCCCCTCCCACCAGTTCCGCCCCCTTCCCAGCCTCGGCCACGGAGTCATTGAGGTACAGGTGGAGGGTGAAGAAGGTCTTGAAAACCTTGCCATCAACCTCCTCGCTGAACGCACCGTCGCAATGTGCTGCAGCCTGGTTAGCCTCGACGCCTGCCGAACTGCATGCCTCCAGCGCCTGTCCCCTGGGGCGGCCAAGGAGGGCCCGAACTTGAGATGCATAGACTTACGCCGAAAGAACTGGCCCGCGCCATACTTCAGGAACCGCATCCTCTGGTTCAGCCGCCTGAACTCCCACCTCTGCTTCTCAACGGTCCACTTGGGGCCCCGCCGCCTAAAGGCCCCGAGCTCCTCGTTGCCGTCCAACACATCCAACTTCTTCCTCAGCACCTCGCCCGCCTCGCCCTGGAGGCAGCGCTGCCAGATCCGGTCGACGACATCCTGCTGGTCCCATACTATGCGGTCGGAATTGCGGTACCCGCTTTCGAGGACTTCAAACCCGGACCCGGCGTTCACCATCGCGGGGCTCCACGGGTTCTGGTCGCCCGCTCGGTTCATCCGGGACACGTCGACGCTCGACTCGGCGAGGTCGACGAGGGTCTGGCACTCCGAGGGCGAGAGCACGTTCTCCAGCACGACGGCGAACAGGCCGTCGTACTCGGGCAGCGGGCTCGAGGCCCAGTCGACGGGCGATATGGTCACGGGCTTGGCGTCCGGCGGAGGCGCGGTGACGGAGAGGAAGTCTGGTGGGATGGCGACGTCGTGAGATGCGTAGGTCATCTGGACCGGTTCGCCCTCGGGTATGCCGTGGGATTTGGCATTGTCCGACCGAGGGTCGGACTTCTTGTATACCTTCTCCTTTAGAAAGTCCAGCATCGTAACTAGCTGCTGAAACGTAATGGACACTTTTTGGTTTCGAACTTGACAACCAATATCTGGCTATAAAGAAATGCTTGACGACCTGAAAATGATGAGCGCGCAGTGGGCAGTTAATCTCAAATATAAATGATTTAGCCTTACGGCCACTAGTTGCGAGGGCTTGGTCTGGGCAATGTAGGATTCAATGCGGAGGGGGCTGATGCCTGGAACGCTGACGGTGTCCTAGGCGTGCAGGCGGCGAGGCAGTGTTCGTTCGCCACGTTCGCGGGCTCTGGAATGGAGAAATGACAGATCTTGGAAGAGCCAAAACTTTGAGATCGCATTAAATCTGTATCGATACAGCTTTACAAGGAATAATGAGGTACCTAGGTAAGTTTCATGAGGCCAACGTTTCACGTGGAGTAGCGTCGTCGTGCCTGGCGATAGTGGAGTCACACAACTCGGCAGCCTTGCAAGGCAACAGGATAAGTCAGTTCTCTTCACCGTCCAAACTGCTCCGTGGGAAACTGCTAAATTGTGACTGTATTAATCGGAAAATGAAGGCTCGATACCGTGATCAAATGTGTGTTGTCAGCAGTGCAGCCAGTCTTTACAAGCGCATCAAGAATCTGCCATATCAGCTAAGTGCATTTGCCCACCATTTTGACCTGTAGCATACCTTGCATGTTCGTTCCTACCGATTGGCGTGGTTAGAAAGACACCGTGTTGGGATTCCCAAGCTTCCCTTTCACGATTTGGTTCTCTTGATGTGCAATTTAAAAAAACAATCTCATAGAGGATGGTGGTTGGAATGGCTGCCCTGTAGGGCATTCTAATAATCTTTGCAACAAATTCAAGAGTCCACGATGTCAACTACTTTGATTTTCCCGGAGCACTTGACTTAATCCCTTCTGCCTCTGCCGGACGACCCATGTGAGCTGTGCTCCAGCATCTGACCGCCACCTGCATCACATGTGGTCAAGCGCTACAGTATGTAGCAGGGATGATACTGTGAGAATGTTTAGGTTCCGACATTGTAGTACTACAGCCTTGTCATCACTCCTATGCGAGGGTTCGTGAGGAAAGCAACATTTGAAGCCGCAGAGCGCCACCAAGTACTGAAGTTTGCGGCTATGACGATTCATCGACTATGACTTGTGGTTGCATGCTCTTGTTCCAAAGCCAGTGACTAGCAAGAACTCCTTTATCAAGCCACTTCAGGACTATTAATGAAGACGCTCGCTGCGTTGAAATCCGCGACCGACTTGTAGGTCTACAAGTTCTCGTCACTCGATAGCGACAGTGAGTCTCATCAGAATGCACCTCATGTTTGAGAGCTCTGCTTTTACTATAAAAACCTCTGTGGCCCAAGTTTGCTGCTCTTCTCAGAAACATCCATCACCGCAAACCATCCTTCGGCGTCCCGATCAACAGCTCATCACATTTGTTTTCGCCCACAGCCTGCATCCCCCTTCTCATGACGCAATTATGGAGCGTGACTTACTAAATCCGTCAGAGATTGATGAAGCAGTCAATATCCTCAGTAATGCCATCGATGCCGTGCTGGTTAGTTGGCCACACGCACCGACTGGTGCTGTAAACAAGTCGAGCAACGAACAGGCGCTTCGTTCCATAATAGAGCTCAACAAGTTTCGGATGGGCGGGAAAATCGAGAATGTTATTGTGCTTGGGTTTGAAGATCTGGGAACGGTTAAGCAACCTCATGACAATCAGGCCGAGCTGGACTATGACCAGCAGCGCACCCAAACCGCCGCCATACGGCTTGCGATGGCCAGAATAGTCCGGGATCTCATCCACTCGATTTCTGACCATGGAGAGCCCGCCAAATTGATCATCTCCGACGATCATGTAACACCTAACACCTACTTGATACTCACGCGCCTGGGATTCGACGTGATTGGGTGGCAAGACCTGCGCCGAAGCATCAACCAACACAGCGTCATCTATGATGTGGGCATGGAATCAAGTATGCTTCGAAACATCGTCGACTTCAGATTGAGAGAGGAATTGGTGCCACCTGCGGCAGTCATCACGCATATGGAGAACGCTGTTTATAACAAGTAAGTTGGCAGAGTTCCATCTTGTATGCTACTTGTGTACTCGGACATACGTCAAATAAAGTCACTGATAACTAGTCTCAGGGATTTGCTCAGCAAGTATTGGCTGTCTCCATTGTTTGCAAGCACCGGCAACGGACACGATCTTCTGATTCCATGTTCCGAGGAGCTCAGAACGCTGAGACAAATCCCCAGCAAGGAGTCATCGTACGAAGCGTGGATTCAACTACATGAATCGCATTCGCAGGATGTCCAAGCTGGGTATCTTGCGGAGGAAGCTGCGTACTGTGAAGAACAGGAGCTGTTACGGCAATACACGGAGGCTGGTGATGAATCGATACAGCCACCTGCCTACACCTTGCCTACGCGGAAGAGCTCGTGGCTTTGGGACCCGATGATGATTATGCTGTGCCGCAAAGAGTTTCTGCCGCCGAGGCCAAGCGTGGTCATAACCAGAGCGGAGCAACACGACCCCGCGGCCGAGGTACAAAGGCAAGAGAGTAATCGAGGAGAAGAGAACTGGGAGATGAATCAAGTCCGTGGAGTATCTGAGCATGGAGGCACATTGTCGATGGATGGTGGCCCCATGTTTGATCCGTTTGGTTGCGATGTGTCTGGTGGCCCTGATGGCGGATCAGGCCACTACTTGGCTGTCCCTGGTATGCCTGATCCCGGGTTCAGGGCCGGAAGGCCATCGGAGCATTTCGATTTGAGTGGCTTCGAGGAAGAGAGAACAGATGATTTAGGGGAGGTCGATGTGTGGACTGCCGATGATCTAGCTTTGAGCGACTCGGAATGGCATGCTGGATACGGGCATAAAGATTGACCCGGAGGCCTTGGAGCCCATTCAATACGACTGGCTAAATTCAGGAGCACGATGATTGTGGAAGGGTTGAGTTGCAATGATTGATGAAGCAATGTTGATTTAACTTATTTGTGCTTTGCTTGGATTTATGCAGGTATATGAATGAGTGCGTGTTCCAGGATTTCGTTCCTTATGGATATTGTCTTGCTCTCCAGCTCTATACCCGGCCTGAATCTAGGAACCAAATATTCGCACCTGCGGAAACGGCTATTACGCCGGCATATCGCGGGAAACTAGGTAGAAAGCACACTGAACCCATCACCTACAATGTTAATATCTGTCGATCCTATATCGATGACTAGTTTTGAGGTGTAAATTATTCTTTGTTTTTCTGTGTGGACCAGGTATGTAGTTGGCTAGGGCCTCGCAGCTCTTGATACCACCCGGTTGCGTGTATCTGTGGTGCTCGTAGCGTACCGGTATACCATTCTTTTTGTAGGCCAATAACCGATTCCTTTTAACCCTTACGAATATTGGCGTCTCTCTATGGAGCAGGCCTGTCTGCTGATGCTTGAGCATGAGGACCTCGAGCGGTCTCACCGTCCTCGGAGCTATTGTGACCAAGGGCTCACTGATTTTGAAGTCCCTGCAGCACTTACACGGCGGGTGGCTACCCTAGGTAAGGTGGTATGCATTCCCATAATGACCCTGGACGGGATGTTCCGTGCAGCAAGTCGAGAGATTGTGAAGTGCAGGCTGGTGGGGTAAAGCATCGGGCGGCCAGCTGCCGCCGGATCAAGGAAGGATACACAGCATAAAAAAAACAAATGTAGCTACGTGGTGTCTTCCAGCAGCACCCGGTGGCGGTGTAGAGAACCGGGGGAGAGCTTGTTGTCGTGAGCAGGGTCGATACGAGGGATAGAGGGTGACAGGCAAAGAGGCAGCCGTGTGTCCGTGATGGGATGGGCCATCGTCAGCAGGTCGAGGTGGTGAAGTCGGGCTGGCAGGCTGGCAGCGGGCCTGCGGGTCACTGCCGCCCTACTCATGCAGGTCGCGATGCTATCGGGAATTCTGTTGGCTGGGCGGGCTAGGCTGCATGTGGCAATGAGCTATTGACCGCCCTGCCGCCCTACCGCCCCGGGCGAGCTGGCGTAGCTCATGCCATGGGCCTCACCCCCTGTCTCAACCGATCTCCAACGTTGTTGAGGGAGGAGGACTCACCTTCAGCTCCCTGTCTTGTACGTGTAACCCCGGATCCCCTATTCAATCGCCATGCAATGCCATGCCGTGCCATGCCTGCTGCACTGCCTTGCAATGATGCTGCAGCCCCCGTATCCAGGTCAGGCACAATAATAATACATCAGAACGGGTGACTCGGCGCCAATGAAACGGCTGATGGGCTGGATAGTCCAAGCGAGACGATGCAATGCACAGACGGGTGGCTGTGGATAAACGGTGTTGTTGTTGCTGCTGCTGCTGTGCTCCCCCAACTCCCCTCGTCCAGCAGGCCGCCCAGCCGAGACAAAGAGAAGACACGGCCAGGTCGGTCGGGGTGTTGGAATCTACATCCACACATCTTCCCCTCCGTCCCTGCCCATGCCCATGCCCATGCGGATCTGACCTGATCTTGCCTGACTAGACAATCCCCATCAAACCAAACCACTTCCATCGTCCCACCGTCCCCGGAGCATTCCACTTCGGCAAGCCAGCAGCAAGCTCGCTCTCGGACATCCGTCAAAGTCAAGCCCACATTAGCCCTCGTCCCATACCTGCCTCTACTAGTAGATATACAAACACGCCTCTGCTTCCCATCCCGTAACCTCTGGCAATCTTGATTCTCTTCACCCTATCTCCCTGCTCGAACTGTACTCCGTACCTCTCTCGTCGCACCCCAACTGCTGTCACAACCAGTCGACCCGCCAGCCAGCCAGCTGTGTCCCCTAGTAGATACAACACTCGTACTTCTTTCTACCATCCTGCTCACCTCACACCCTCACCGCGACCATCATGACCAGAGTCACTGCTCCCCGCGAGATCGCCAGGCTTGTGAGATCCATAAGCACCGCCGCCGCTGCTCCTGCCCCTAGCAGGTTCATCGCCAACTCCTCAAAGACGGCGTCTGCTCGCGTCCGCAGGGAACTCGACGCCGCTGCACAGGCATATGGCCCGGCTTCAGATGTAAGTCGGCGCGCAGCAAGCACTCTCGGTGCAAGCACTATTCACGTCTGACCTCCAAACACACACCCACACACGCTCTCTACTCACTTCCCCCCCAACTCCAATCCCCGAGACCCGTATTACACATCCCCCCCGTCCCATCTGGCCAACCCCGAAACCGAACTGCCGAACTGCCGAAATAATCCCCGACTAACACGCCAACCCCCCGAGCAAGCGCACCATCACAACCGCAACCCGGCCCACGCCAAACCCCCAGAGGGTCATCCCCCTGATGCAGGGCTTCCACACCACCCCTGCGCCGCGCTACGCCCAGGCTGACGTGTCGACCATCGACTTCGCCGTCCTGCCCACCCGGGAGCAGCTCTTCGGCCCCGCCGCCGGCAGCAGCGGTGGCGGCGGCGACGCCTTCTCCCGCGTCCGCGTGCCCCTGCTCCCGGACAACTTCTCGCCCAACCGCGCCGCCGTCCCCGGCAGCTTCGCCCCCGAGGCCGCCGACGCGCCGCTGCGGGCCCCCGAGATCGTCGTCATGGCCGCGGACCCCTCCAGCGTCAACGCCGTCTCCGCCCTCACCGAGGTCGAAGCCTTCTCCCCGGACGGCGTCGAGCTCAGCTTCGCCCACGCCCCTGGCGCCGGCGCCGGCGGGGCCCGCGGCGCCGAGGAGAGCTATGCCGGCGGCATGCTCAAGGGCCTGTGGGCCGGGCTCAAGGACGACATCCTCAGTCCTGGCGGCCGGACTAAGCCTGCCTTGTGAAATGTCTTTTTTCTTTTTTGCTTGTCTAGGACATTTTGTGTGTCTCTTGTTGTTATGCGGTCGGACGGAATACCCGATAGCCTTCGCGATGGGCTCGAGGCTTCGGCGATGGCGAGGTGTATGGTGGCGTTTTTGTTTCTGTTGACTGGCTCGGGCCGTGACCAGCGAGGTCCGTCCGCCTATGATTTGTGTCTTTGTGGGCTCAAGGCCCTTTTGTCCACTTTTCGGGCAAACTTCATAGAAGAGGAAGACGCACGATGAAGGTCCAGGGGAGGGCTGATGATTTTTTTTATGCAGTGGTCACTCGATCGGTTGTTTACGCGATCCTGCTTCCTATATCAACTAAGAAGATTGTAATCGAAAGTTGAGAGCTGATGATATGGGTATCAGAGCTCCATCCACCACACATTTCAGTGTCCCGCAGCAACAGCTCGTTTACAGTCCGCATTCATGGTCGAGAAGCAGTCGGGAGTTCACTCTTTTGGTGATGATATTAAACCCCCTCCTATTTAGAGGCTGGCTATCTATCTCCCCGGTCGTGTCCTATCTTAGATTCGACAAAGGAGTCCGCTCTTGACTCCAGGCTAGAATTTCGCTAGTCCTTAGTGGCCGTCCTTCCTCTGATCTCTCCGCGGAAGAGAGTGCCCTCCCTATGCACGTTGGAAGAGGGCTCGAACGAGTGGCAATCGACCGATTGCCAGGGGGGCCGCCGGCAGTATCTGACCACCTCTCGAGTTCGTTTGCTTTGCGATGCTTTGCTCCATGCCTCACCATACTGCCCCCATTTGTGCAGATCACTGCTTGACGTTCCGGTACGCCCTGTCCACTTGTTGTCATACAGTCCCTGGCACGGACTCAATGTCCGTTCCTGGGCGCCATTTCCATTTTCAGATCCATTCCTCCAAAACCATCATCTATCGCTTCTTGACGCTCGGCCGCGGCTTGCACTCATCCTGCTGGACGGGGTGCAGCATGATCTTGATCGGCTGCGTCTGTGTGTTGCCCTGGTAGCCCTTGGACCAGTCGTAGCTTATGGCGTAGGCGAAGATGTTGCCGTTCTTGTTGAAGTTGGTCGCGGTGATGCTGCCGCCGACGTTGGGGTAGCCCTTGAGCCTGTGCTTGGCGTCCTTGTCCCAGAAGTGGAACGTGCCGTCCGAGCCGGCCGTCGAGAAGGTGCCGTGCACGGGGTGGAAGGAGATATCGTTGACGGCGTAGACGTTGGTAACGTTTCCTTGGGGCGTGTCCCGGTGGCACTTGAAGGAGAAGTTGGAGCTGATGATGATGTGTTAGCATGTGAACCATGTGAGCGAGCCGACGCGGGGAGAAGACATCGTAGCCTTGACGTACCCGGCGTCCTTGTCCTCCACGTATTGGATCGCACACCGTCCCTCGATACTGCCGATCGCGAAGCCCGCCGCGTCGGTGAAACAGCTGACAACGCGTGTCTGCCACTTGAGAGGGCTCTGCAGGGTCTTGTAGAACTTGTCCGGGCTGGCGAGATTGACGACGTTGATGTAGCGATCTGCGGTGCCCACGACCAGCAGGTTGTTCCGCACGTCCATCGTGTACACGCGCTCTTGGCACTGTAGCGTGGCGGCCGGGGCGCTCTGCCTGCAGTCCCAGTACTTCACGGTCTTGTCCCAAGATCCAGTCGCGATCATCGGCGTGCCGTTTGCCTCAAAGCAGCGCACCACGCGGATGGGCTGGTCGTGCGCAGCCACCTGCATCGTCTGCTGTGTCGCGAGGTCGCACAGCTTGACTTGCTTGTCGGCGGATGCGGAGACGACTTTCGAGCCATCCTGGGAATCGATGATCGGTTAGCATCATGAATATGTAGGCCGCGGCCCGGAAGGAGGAAAAGGGCCACAGAAGCATTTGTGGACTTGCCTTGAACCAGTCGACACTGAAGACGGGACCTTCATGATCGTAGGCGTGGCGCGGTTGTGCCTGGCCCTGTGGCGTGACCTCGTAGAGGCGAACTTTCTTATCCCAACTGGCGACTGTCAGGAAGTCCTGCTGAGAACTTTGGTTTGGGTTGAAGGAGAGGTCTGTGATGCCGTCGGTGGGCGGTTGCTGGACCTCGACATCCTGCTTCAAGTCTCCCACCGTGTTGGAACTCGTTGATGAAGTGGTCGACGGGCCACCAAAAAGACCAGACATCTTGGGCGATCTGCGGTCGTTCCTGCAGTTGGGTAGAAGAGACTTGTTGGCGTGGAGGAGTGGAAAGTAGTAAACACGACAGCAGGCACTTGACCCCCGTTGTCAATCGCTGTCTCTCACAAGTGTTTCCCTTCACTTGGGCGCCCGGGCGGATATGGCAGCGGCCTGCTATGAATTTCGACGCGATCGGCTTGCCTGCCAGATTCCCGAAGGTCCAAGAACCCTGTCGGCAACCCAGTCTGCAGCCCTGTCGGGTCTCGAGCTTCGTCTGTGTACGTAATCAATTTCTCATTGGCCAAAACTTGGCCCCACTAGCAACCACTCTACACACATCAAAAACTTCCAGTCGCAGAGCCGCAAGCTTTCTTCTTCTCCTTCCTTTCTTTTCCCAAGTCCCCTCGCCCAACAAATCGCCATCGAAGCTTCAAACGGAGACACCCTCCGGGGTGTCTCAAGACAAGCACAACTCGCTTCGGGAGAAAGTCCCCGGACAATCTTTCTTCTCACGAAGGGAGAATGCCGAAAGGCGCCGCCATAGAAGCACCACGCGGCTGATCTCTGCCCTCCTCCGTTCCCTTGTCTGGCTTGCCTGCCCTGCCCCGCCGCTACATCTTTCTGGTCCTGCGCTCGTGGGTTGGTCTCAGTCATGGTGTTGCCCGGTTCGATGTGTCACATGGACGAAGATATGAGTCCGACGCGCAGAGCTGGGTGCCTGGCTGTTAGGCCCCCGCTGGCGCGGCCGCTCGATGGCTGGGCGGACGTGATGCGCGGCCTAGTGCTGGGGGCGCTTCGTGGGGAGGGCTTGAGAACATTTCGTCGAGATATCATAGGTATGCGATTGCCCCACGCCAGCCTTCTGTCTGGCTGGGTTTACTCGATGGGGCTCATTCTTGGTGCGAGGGGGCTTCACACACACACCTTCACACACACCTTCACACACACCTCTTCACACACACATCTCACATACTTGTTGCTTGTGTCTGTTTCTCATCTGTCTGGGACCGAGTCGACAAACCAAACTTCTGGGTCTCGTAGGAGGCTTTTTTTCCCGGTTGACAAGGTCTCGGCCAGACGAGGATCGGGCGCAACACAGCTCAAACATCCGAGTTCCACATGATGAACACCATTTATAGAGTCAAGCACTGAGACGGTGCCTACCTAAAATGGAGGTACTGCTGCTGACGATACAATAATGCGTTATGGTTTCTGACGAACTCTTTTCCTTTCCGTTTTCCATCTTGCTTCACGCTCGGTTTTTCATATTTGCAGATAGAATATACGAGGCGTGATGGGGCGTCATGAAGGAGCCCAAGACCCTGGGCCTGCAGAGTTCTTGTTGTAACAGGCGGTTCGTCTGCCGATATCACGATTGTCGGCGAGCTTATAAATGCTTTTTATGATCCAAAAACAGAGTGTCATGTTCGCCTGCCCTCGAGATCTCCCCTGTAACCCATGCCGCTTGAGCAGGCCCAAATAATGACCTTTGTCCCAATCACTCCAAACCGATGGATATTTCCGGAGCCTCGAACCCAGCAACTACAAAGGCCTGATGAGGGAATAAGAAAATGGTATCATGTCACCCAAACGACCGCAACATCGTCACTCGCGCGTCATGCCAGCCCCCGCCGTCTCGCATCCATTACATGAGACCTCCGAGCACTATCTTCCCCACGTTGGCCACCTCTGTCTTGACTCCGTTCCTGCTAGTGTCCTCGAACTCCTTGACAATGCCCTGTACGATGATCTTGCGCACCCTCGAGTCCGCCTTGGTGAACAGCTCGGCCACGGCGGCGTTGCACTCTCTTGGTGTAGGCAGCAGATTCAACAGCCGGACGTAAGCATCGATCAGGACGTCACAAAGTGTCGCAAAAGTCTCGAAGAAGTCCGGGTCGAACGGCAAGGACGGCGTCAGCAGGTGCACGTACTCCTCGCCTGGCAACAGGTCGGCCTCGCTCTGCCCGAAGCTGACCACGCTGGCCGAGCCCCCGAGGCCGTTCCCCACCGTGAACGCGCCGTTGGACGCCGACTGGCCAGACATGGAGCCCCCGTTCGTGCTGCTAAGACCGCCGTCGCCGGCCTCGTATAGTATCTCGTTGTTCGCGCTACTGCTCCGCCTCACTTTTGAGGAGGGCGTGGCCCGCCTGAACATTTGCGGTATTCGCGCGCGAGATAAGGAAGAAGCGGTCGAGCCCGTGTCTGAGTGTAGTTGTTGGAAGGAGTCGAACTCTGTGAGCAAGACGTTGAATGCGCGCAGAAACTCCATGGGCGTGGAGGAGTTCAGGTCAATGACGGTCGGGAGGGAGAGGCCCAGGAGGAGATAGTTCGTGGCGCGCCGGGCGAGGCGCCGGGAGTCAAAGTAGGGCATGCGCGCGAGGTCGGGCTTGTCGAAGAGGAGGGTGTTGAACCAGTAGACACGGCCTTCGTGGCTGCGCGGAGTGGCACGGCAAGTCAGCATCGCGGTGAGCTCAAGGAATGGGATGAGGACGTTCATGTCGTGGAAGGGGCCCCAACGTACGCCTTCCGTAGATATTCCAATGTGGATATCCTCTTGTTTGCCATTTCGTGTATATGCTGGTGTACCATATTGGACTCGTTCTGCATCCCTCCGGCTGACGGCGGCGGCATCATCCCCCCTCCGGAGGGGAACCCGTTGACCGGGGTGGTGCCGGACCGGCTCAGCATCCTTGAGTTGGATGTCTGAATGTAGGCGCCGGAGATGTCCATTGAGGATTTCGCGGCAGAGTTCGGGGAAGAGTAGGTGTCGGTATCGCGGCTCGTCCTCGCGGCGGCCGCAAGGGCAAAGTCAGGCAGAGCGGGCGGAGTCCCTCTGTTGGTCACGACGGGCTTCTGACCAGTTGATATCACGCCCGGCGCAGCGCCGACGCCATCCCTGTCCCGGAGAGAGGAGCTGGAGTTGGCCCGACGGCGCAGGCCCCTGAATATGGACTGGGACTGCTGCTGCGACGAGTGCGAGACGAGGTTGTCGAAGGACTGCTTGCCGCGGAGCGAGTTCTTGCGCAGGACGTTGGGGCCAGGCGGTGCTAGAGCCGGCTGGACGAGGAAGGGGTCGCCGCCGTTGGCGGTGGTGCTGGCGGAGCCGCCAATGCCGGCTGAGAGCGGAGGGGCGCCGGAACTCGTGCCTGGCCGCGGTCGTGAGGAAGAGGCGGTATAGCTGTTAGTGGTGGTGGCAACGGCGGCGGGGGCGGCGTTGGGGCTGTTGAAGAAGGAGAAGTTGAAGCCGGTAGGAGTTGGCGGGACGTTTGCGGCGCCGGGCCCAGGCCCAGGCCCAGGCCCATTTGCTGGCGCAGAGGCGCTGGACCTCCTCCTTGTCCTCTGCATGGCGGAAGCGGCGCTGAGCTGAGCAGCGGCCGAGCCAGCGGGCGTTCCAACCAGCGCCCCCACTACTCACGCACCATCTGCAGGCCAGCCCAATCTAAATTTGCAGGGCGCCGTCCACTGTGGCCCCCGTGCTATAGTGTACGGATGTGGTTCAGCCCTATAGGACGGCGGGGGCTGCTGCTGCTGCTGCTGCTGCCGTAGGGTGGGATTCGCAAACGACGACAGAAGGAGGAGGGACCGAGAGGCTGGCTGACACTGGGCGGTTTGAGGATTGCGATGATTCGGCCATGGTTTGGTCTTTTAGTAGTATATTTGACGGAGAAGCCACATCGGACAGAAACGGATAGAGACAGATGCAAATCGACAAGAAACTGCAACAGGCTCCCTGGTTCCCTGGTTCCCCGTCAAGCCCAGCCCGACTGGCCCTGAAGTCACCTCTCAAGCAACCAAGCTTCCGCTCAGACTCGTGCTTGTGGCAGGATTGTGTGGTAGAGGCGCCAATAGCCTACCACTCAACCGTTCAGCCCCAGGCCAGGTCCGGCTCAGATATCCGTCACCGGATCATGCCAACTCTGGATCCCGTACCTTGTCGTCCGAGGTGCCAGGTAGGTCGACCACTGATGCTGGTCGCAGAGCCCTTGGCCGGGTCCCCTCCACGGCCGTGCCGGCGGCCATTCGTGTGACATGCTTGGTGCTGCACCATCAGTATCAAAGCGCATGATCTTGGTTTGTTTATTGTGGCATGATCGACAGACAGTCAGTCGGGAACAGGGTGGGGGAGACGGGCCACGTCGGCGCATCGTGTATCGCCCACATCTCACCATCAAAGCTTCATATGGCCTTCTCCCAGCAGAAAAACCTGCCTTCCTGGTGGAAGTCTGGCGGACTCCTGAAACGGGTCATCTTGTTCCAGCGCCAAGTAGAAAGACCGAGATGCCTACTTCGGGGTCCAGTGTCGTGACATTTGCCCCGAACCGACGACAAATACCCACGCCTTGTCCTTTGCGATTGGCCGGTGTGGTCTCTGCCCCAGGGTCGCACAATGCCCATGCCAATCTGTTGCTCGGATGGGAGAGAAACCATCAGATTGGATTTGTCGGAAACGTGGTAGCCCATGTGCAAAGTCTATGTTGTCCACCGGACCTCGCGGCGTTGCAGATCCGGGCACAAGAAGATGCAGATGGTGAAATGCATTTTCAGGGGCACAGGGGTCACTGCTTCCACCCCTCCCCCCCCACTCCCCAGCGATTGATCGCCCATCTGGGCACTGAGTGAGGGGCCGCCTCACCTCCGCTGGAAATAACCAGTTGATGGCCCTGGGGTCATCAAACCAAACCCACAACGCACCGCACGGCACCGTACCAATCGAGCCGCTCTGCAACAACGACAACAGCCTTCGATGCTCTGCCCAGACCAAAGTCACTCGAAACTATCCAAGGGAAGCCTAAGCCTAATCATCACGCTGAGCTCAGTCGGCCGCCGAGAACACAAGCAGATAGTGCCCCCTCCCCTTCTCACACTCCGTCCTATCTCCTCTGCCCTATACCCATCCAGCCCGGACCATGTCGGCCACAGATCCCATCTGTCCCCCAGGGGACCCTGCCCCGGAGGTCCTGGATGGCCGAATCTGGGTCGACGGTTGCTGGGACTTCTTCCACCACGGCCATGCCGGCGCAATGCTGCAGGCCCGCCAGCTGGGCGACGAGCTCTATGTCGGCGTGCACTCAGACGAGTCCATCTTGGAGAACAAGGGTCCTACTGTCATGAACCTCCAAGAGAGGTGAGTCAACTATGGGGCTCCTCCCACACTCCCCTTGCAATGTCATGTCCTCTCTGACGCAAAATATAGACTCGCCGCTGTTGATGCCTGCCGCTGGGTGACCCGCTCCGTTTCCCATGCCCCTTATGTTACCCAGCTCGACTGGATCACTCACTATGGCTGCCGCTACGTCGTGCACGGCGACGACATCACCTCCGACAGCAGTGGCGAGGACTGCTACCGCTTCGTCAAGGAGGCCGGCCGCTTCAAGGTCGTCAAGCGCACCCCCTCCATCTCCACCACCGACCTCGTCGGCCGCATGCTGCTGTGCACCCGCACCCACTTCATCAGGTCGTTGCGCCGAACCCTTGCAGGCAACGACGGTCATGGCAGCGAGTCGGAACGCAGGGCCGAGGGGGCGGCCATGACGGAGCGGATGAGGCTATATGCCACCGATGAGACCGCCAGGAAGCCCGGCGCAAGCGTGTGGTTCTGGGAGACGAGCTCGCTGCACGCCAAGACAGGCCACGACGACATCGACGACAAGGGGACTTTCACGCAGTTGTTTGAGGGACCAACACCGAAGCCTGACCAAAGGGTGGTGTACGTCGACGGCGGTTTTGACCTGTTCTCGAGCGGCCACATCGAGTTCCTGCGCCTGGTGGTCGAGGTGGAGCAGAAGCAGGCCGCCGAGAAGGGCTGGAACAAGGACTACCCGCCTGTGTACGTCGTCGCAGGCGTGCACGACGACGAGGTAATCAACCACTGGAAGGGCGTCAACTACCCCATCATGAACATCTACGAGAGAGGCCTCTGCGTGCTGCAGTGCCGGTACGTCAACTGCGTCATCTTCGGCGCCCCCTTCACGCCCACAAAGAACTACCTCACGTCCTGGTCCTGGGGCACGCCGAACGCCGTCTACCACGGCCCCACCTCTTTCATGCCTCTCACCTACGACCCCTACTCGGAGGCAAAGGCCCTCGGCCTATACCAGGAGATCGGCCACCACAGCTTCCAGGATGTAAACGCGGGCAACATCGTCGACCGCATCATGAAGAGCCGCAAGCAGTACGAGGAGAGGCAGCGGAGGAAGGGCGAGAAGGCTGATGTCGAGGCAGCTGCCAAGCTGCGGGAGCAACTCGAGGAGGAGCAGAGGAAGAAAGAGGCACAGGCCTCAGCATAGGTGCGTCCTTACCGGGCAATATATACTGGTTTAATCACATCATAGAGCGAGCGGCACGATCTTCAAGAGTATCTCGACGAAGGCTGGCAGCGATTTATAGAATGGTGAAAAGCAACTGATTTTAATGAGATGGGAGTAACGTTCATTTTCAGGTCAGTCCGTCCTACAAGACCCGAAGTCCTTACTCAGGAGTACCCAGGAACCCGTTAGAATATATTGTACCGTAGTGGGAGAGGGGGTCTAGGAATGTAGTGTCTGCAAGCTTGTGGATAGGCTGTGCCTGCATCTCTCTTTTGCTTTTTTGAAAAAGAGTATTGTGATCGGATTTAGTTGAACGAAACTACCTAATAGATAGTCAGATTATTAATACGTGACCTGGTTCTTTTATTCTTTACCTTTCATCTCTGATGATGAATGCCCTTCTCAGTGCTGGTTACGGAGGGATTTTCTTTCCGGTCTGACAGAGTAATTATATTTGACGAAGTGGTATGTATATCTGACAAGGGTTTCCTCCCCTCTATGCTCTTTCGTCAGAAATCTGAAACGGAGCCTTGAGGAATTGGATGCTTGTTTCACGGGGCGAGAAGGAGCACCATCCTCGACCACATCCACAACAAGAGATCAGAATCAATCAACCGATCCAAAGAGTGTTCACTTTCAAGAGAAGGTTCAAATTTAATCAGAGAGGGGGTTTTCGCGGCCAGAACTCCCGCTGCAGTTATAAGGAAGGGGGCTCTGGGAGAGCCCCTAATATCATAACAATTAAGGGACCTCTGTCCAAAAAAAAAAAAAAAAAAAAAAAACCTTCCGTCCAGAGAGGGTCACTCTAACCGGAAGAGTACCTCTGTTTGAAAAAGGTGCGACCATTTATGAGGTCTTCTACCCAGAACGGACTGCTCTATTTAGTAAATTGCTGGCAAGCCCATTGGGATATAGCTACTTGTGATTATTAAACGCATTGCACGTCTATGCTATGCGTGCAGAAACAGTGTCCCTAGAACCCCTTCTCCTGCAATTATATACTGGACACTGGCTTGCTTGAGCAATTGATGTAATCAAGAGTGTACATTCTGGTCCTTGAACGGCACGACAACACGGCATTTTGAAGTGTCAAGATTGCGGGACATCATCATACCGCTCTGGCCATCTATGTTGGAATACAATCAAAGTAGCAAGTCTTGTGGGCATTGACGGCACGAGGCTATCTGCCTTGATGAACCAGACGGGATTTAGTTTATACGCAGGCGGACGAATGGTTATAAGGGCTCCTCGAGTATAGGTCACTAACTTTTTCTGTGACATGACAATCTGCCCAAAGCAAACCTTCGGAGGCGACTAAACATGCAACTCAAACCTTGACCCTGGTTTGAGCCACCGAGCGGCGTGAGAACCTCGACCCCGTCATCCCCGTCTTGATTTCCACTGTACAGGCCGCGGGTTTCCTTCAGAGTCAGGAAAACACCACACAGAAATTGCAAGGCTCAGTCAGCTTCGTCCGGTACTGACTGCATCCAGCGCTCCGACGAGTCCGCACTTCATTCACAGCGATATGTACCCGCATAGATCAGTTGGCATTGTGTTGGCCGACACTGTGCTTGCACCAGGATTCCATTTGCACATTTATCCAAAGCATCTTCATTCAGCCGTTACAACTCGTCTACCTAGTTTCTGGGTTCAGGACGATGCAGTATGTCTACTTGAGTCGGGATGAATAGTATTGTGCTGGGCCAGGGCTGCTCGACAGGTTAATCCATCGCCAGCGACTTGGTGGCTGCAGGTTCTTGTATGCCCAGGTGGCCTCCGATTCCAGTGTTATGAATTCATTTGAATTTAATGTTAACTATACAAGCCTGGCTGAACAGGCAGCGGGGGCCCATCTCATTTGGGATACCAAGCCCCGGTACGAAATACCTTCGATGCCTGTTCAGCTTGGGCCAGTCAATGCTTCAATACACGCAATTACTGTCCAGGTATTGAAGCTGCTACAATTACAAATCTGGATTAGATGTAGGCACTTGCTTCCCAAAGTCTCTTGAACTTCAGAGATCCTGTCTCACTCACTATTCATTGCTCCCCACCCTTTTCTTCCGTTTTTCTTAACTAGTCCAACAATCTCTCATGGAGGAGAATCGTGTACAATTTCAAATAGACGACAGTCCTGAGTTTTATGAGCTGTACGTAGGAAGTAAGGGGGAATTCTGTTCTTCAGACAGCTGCATGAAGAACTTCAAGTTAGGTTTGGCCAACTTCAAAGTTTGTGACGTTTCTGAGTGCTGTTTGAGCTAGAGTCCGTTTGCACCCATTTAATGCAATGTATACACAATTTCACCAGTAATGAAAGACCATGGTCTAAGCAACTAAGAATCAACTTCAAAAATTGGTTACTTGACCCTTCTCAAAAATAAATGTTCATACCTACCTGGTACAATGAAGCATTGTTGGGGTATAAAGTACCTAGGTACACATTAGGTGATGAGGGTGAATTGTTGGCTCTGATTGGGCCACACCAACTTGTCATTCTCGAGCTCTCCAATGTGCTCTTCCGATGACGAAAATACAAATCCACAATGACGGACACAACAAGGGCATCACAAAGTGCAGATGATGACAATTGTGGTGACCGGGGACGCAAAGCCGCGTCAGAGAATCGGCCTTGTGATAAGAATTTATCACAGCGGCGCTCGGCAATTGGCGTCTACCAGCGGTTAACTGCGGCATCACATCTCAATTTCGGATCTCACTAGTCCAGCTTCCAAGATCTTTCCACCTCGGACGACATGTTGCCCTTTGGAATATTCTGCCACAGGAAATTTCAAAGAAACACAGGTTGATCACAGGTTGGCCGGGCAGTACGGTCCTGTTTTTGACAGATAAGCTTTCGTAGAGCCAAGGTGCAGCCATGATTGATATATTGATAGTGCGGGCGGCGAAATAAATAACATAAGAGAAGATTGACTCTTGATTTGCAAAAAAGGCTATCTTGAAGCTAGGAGTTGATCAAATAGCATCTGGCTTGAAATCAGATCGGAATTTGACCTAACATGGAACCAATCCTGACTCAAAGACGGCTTCTCGACGCGGCATGGCTGCCCAAGTCATGTCTGGTCGTCAAAGAACTATCGGTAGACGCCCGGCGATTTTGGGACGTGGATAGGGCGATGCAGGGTTCTGATAAAAACAAAATGCAGCGTCAAACTTGTCAATATGAGGAAGGCGGTAACAAAGGTGAGAACTAGACCAAGCACGCCTAGTCCCGGCATAAATACCACCTCCTATAGCAAGCAAGCGAGGAGCCGAGCCTAGAGCCTCAGCAGCATCTGCATAGAACGACCCGGGACTACCATCCATGCGCATGTGCGCAGCAAGGGCTGTTGCTCCGGAACACGGAGCCCTGCTCCTGTTCGCATCGATGTTTGCATTACCAGACTAATACACGGTACGTTGCCGTTCCCCTATGAATCAAGTTGCCATTGGCCAATGAGTCACCTGCCTCCCCTGGATCGGGATGAACGTGGTGTTAGTCCACCCTTGGTTCCAACCTCCCGTCCCTCGAAACCGCGGATTCTTATAAGAGCAATTGAGACGTCGCCAGAACTTTTCTGTTCTGTTTCCTCATCTCTCCAACCTCCGTGACCCCTTCTCCAGTGGCCCCTGAGAATACTGTGACCTGTCAAGCTTTCTTTGTGTTGTCCTTGACCACCCAATTCGTCCATCCCTGGGAGTTTGACCCGCCTGCCACGTACATCTTCTCATCGTCGCGCATAGGGAAACACTTCCACCATGGCTCCCGGCTTGATCACCCCGACTACCGCCTCGTCCGAGGTAGACCTCACCTCCAAGGCCATCGAGCACAAGCTGGAGGAGATCAACGCGCCCACCGAGCTGGCCGAGCTGGACGCCTCCAAGCTCACCTACGCCCTCACCAAGAACCCGCGCCCCGTCCCCGACGAGGCGACGGCCTACGGCGGCAACGAGACGATATGCACCGACCACATGGTGACCGCGTCGTGGTCCGCCTCCAGCGGCTGGGCCGCCCCCGAGCTCAAGCCCTACGGGCCCCTCAGCCTGATGCCGACGGCCTCGTGCCTGCACTACGCCACCGAGTGCTTTGAGGGGCTCAAGGCGTACCGGGGCTTCGACGGCAAGCTGCGGCTGTTCCGGCCCGACTGCAACGCGGAGCGCTTCCGCATGTCCAGCACGCGCATCGCCCTCCCGGGGTTCCCCCCGGCCGAGGTCGAGCGCCTCATCGTGGCGCTCATGGCCGTCGACGGGCCCAAGTGGCTGCCGGGCGACCGCCCGGGCAGCTTCCTGTACGTCCGCCCCGCCATGATCGGCACGCAGCAGCAGCTTGGGGTCCAGGCGCCGCGCGAGGCCCTGCTGTTCATCACCGTCTCCTTCATGGCGCCCATGGACGCCCCGCAGGGCGGCATGAGGCTGCACACCAACCCGGAGGACATGATACGCGCCTGGGTCGGCGGCTTCGGCTACGCCAAGCTGGGCGCCAACTACGGGCCCAGCCTGCTCGCCATCGCCGAGGCGCGGCGCAGGGGGTTCGCCCAGATCCTGTGGCTCTACGGCGCCGAGGGCTACTGCACAGAGGCCGGCGCGTCCAACTTCTTCGTTGTGTGGAGGTCAAAGGAGACCGGCCGGCCGCAGCTGGTCACGGCGCCACTGGACGACAAGCTCATCCTCGACGGCGTCACGCGGAGAAGCATCCTGCAGCTTGTGCGAGAGAGGCTGGGTGAAGAGTTGGACGTTGTGGAGAGGAAGTACACAATCGATGAGGTCCTGGAGGCTGATAGCGAAGGAAGGGTGATCGAGTCATTCGCGGCGGGCACAGCTGTGAGTCTTCCTTGCTCCCAGCCCACCTGGGCAGTTGTATCAAACTTTGCTAACTGTTACAACCTTCAGTACTTCGTGTGTCCCGTCTCGCTCGTCCACCACAAAGGAAAGGACATCACGTTCGGTATGGGCGACGGGGAGGGCGGGAAATACACCCAGACCATCAAGAAGTGGATGACAGATATCATGTACGGTGGAGATGATCATCCGTGGGGTGTAGTTGTGCAAGAGAAGGTATAGGCTAACCTTCTGGTCGTTTATGGTTTGCTTTCCTGGCAGAATAGCATCACAGATAGGCGTTGTGGTCTCGGGGCACGTGGGCGTTGATTCTTCGATAGCTATGACTACCAATGTTGACTGTTTGATCAATTCCAAGCGAATATGGGGCAAATGGAAGAGATGGACCTTTGGCGCAGAACTTCAGAGGCCCTCACAACCTCGTTGCATCTACTCACAGGCACGATCCCCAAAATCAAGTATCCCAAGGGCAGCAAGCTGAGAAAAACCCCTCCCACATCGCTTCAGCAACCAGACGCAGCACCAGAACCGACCACAATGCCTCAAAGTTCCCCGAAGATCCTTTCATAGGACGAGTTTGCACCGACATGGGCAGACGGCGAGGTTCCGGCACCCACTTTGGATTCCTTCAATCTTCTAAAAGATACTGTTGCAGAAGAGCGGACATGGCACCGTGTATCTTTCTGCCAAATTCCTGCAGATGGTGTAAGCAGACGAGGAGGGACGGACTCCAGACTGATGAGTCGAAGCCTACCTTTTCGCACGCCCGAGCTTCCTCATGCGAGTCTTCGATGATGACCTCTGCTTCTGATTCAAAGGCTTTCAATTCCTCGACCAGAGACAGCTGGACGTCCTTGCCACAATCTTTGTTTCTTGCGGTAATACTGGTGCCCCCATCCAGTCCAGCGAGTCTGTCTTGGACATCTCGGTCAGCGGCCTCCCAAGCGTCCCACAAGTTGTTTACCTCCGTCTCAAGGGTCAGTATAAGATCACCAACTGCCGAAACCTCCTGACCGATGTGGACCTCACGGTGGGTTGTATTTCCGTCCTCGTCGCTGGAGCTCTCGGCTATGGCAGTCTCAGAGGGTGACTTGGTCATTCTCTTCTGGTTGGACTCCACGAGAGCGAGGAAGCGATCATCTTCGCCCTCCATGTCAGCCACGGCACCTTTCAGAGATTCGTACAAGACTCTGAGCTGAGTGAACCCCTTGTTGTGAAGGTTGCTCGACTCCGTCGCGAAGCTCCCTGTTCAAGAAGAGATGTCAACCAGGTGAATGCGATCGAGGGCGGGGATGCACGGAGAAGAAGGAAAGAATCGCACCTGCCAGTTCGTCTCTCAGCTCTTTGGCCACAGGAGATTCACTCGTGACGATTCGGCGCTGCTTGCCTTGTTTGCGGGATTCTTGATGGCGTGGCAGTAGGCGTTGCTGCTGTTCTGCTGGACGGGGAGGTCGTGGAGACGGCGGTGGCATCTGGCCCTTGCTTTCCTGCGCAGCACGTCTTGGATTGCCGAAGAAAGCGGCTGTCACGTCGATGACACGAGGCTTCTCAGGGCAGAGCGTGGTGGGCTCCTCATTTTTCTCCTGCTCTACAGACTTGAGACGCTCGAGCAGGCCTTGCTGACCGGCGTTCTCTTGGTTGGAAGATTTCAATGGTTCAAGTCGGGCCCGCTTGACGGCGTTTCGGCCCGCGTTGCCTGTACTGGGAAACATGTTGAACCAAAGACGCTGCAGGCTGGTAAAAAATAGGACAAGGCTGATGGCTGATGGCTTGCGTCGTCGGACGGGTTGACGCCTGCGCCGTTCGCGGAGGAACGTCGACCTGGGAAACGGATTGATGGCTTTTTGCGTGACAGGATGGCTGTGGGTTCTGATGGCTCAAGGCATTTGAGCTCAGACTGCCACAGCCAGAAACGGAAGTGGTGCTCTAACAGTTGACGAAAGGCAAGGAAGGCACGCAGCTCTGGGGACGGCAGCCGCGCGGACCGGCAACAGCCAGGCTCAGAGGGGGGGGGGACTCTGACTGCTAGGACGCGAAAGCACTCGCTCACTCACTCAAAAAGCCCATCACTCAAAGGGCCCAGGGCCCACGCCCCATGAGGTCGTAGACTCTCCCCTCGAAGCCCACCCAGACTGATTTCCTTGTTCGATTCCTCAAGGCCCTCTGGCTCAGCAGATGCCTTCTGCCTCCACAGCTGGAACACTGGCTTGTACCCACACGTGCGGCAGGCTGGCGGTGCCGGCGTTCCTTTGCAGAGGCTGCTGGTGTGTAACTCGTGTGGCGATCTCGCAATATCTCCGCCATCGACAATTGAAAACAGGTGAAGAGCAGCCATGGGGAAAACTGACATTCCTATAGCTGAGTTGGGTACTACACCGATGTCTCGGTTTCGCGAGTGGACTGATTACACTTGACTCGGTCAGAACTCTACTCTCAACGCCATGGAGCCAAATGTCTCGCCCCGTCGACTTGTCTCAAACCATGCCTTACAGCACGTTCTAGTCTTGTGCCCGGCCGGACACATGGCCCATCCTGAGTCCCGGTATCAGGACCGTTTGCTCCGGGTTAAATTGCGTGCTCACCGCCAGCGCGATGTCCTCCCTCATTTCTGAAACGACACAACGGCGTACCGAAAGCTACCATTGGCATATCCCCTCCGCATAGCACGGAAAGCCTGCAGGAAAGCGATTCCATCCCTGCCTTGGCTGAGCGCGAAGGCCCAGAGCGATGGGTTCTGGACCAATGACCACGAGATGTCCCTGAGGCGCAGCCCCTTGTTAGCCTGGGCTTGTCGAACGATGCCGAGAGACGAGATACGCTTCACGAGACACTTACCATGTTGCCTTGACATGCTCGGATATGTCCTCTGGGCCCCCGGAAACACTCAGGCCGGCCTCCTTCGCGTACTTGACGTACTCGGCTTGTGCGCACAGTGGGGGCAGCAGCATGCCATCTGTTCTCGCGTCAATGTCGTCGAGCCTCTTCCTCAAGACCCCTCTGGGCGGGGGAAATTCGGTTCAAGAATCTCGGTGACCTCCACCGGGGCGCACTGACCTTCGATCGGTTTAATATCATCGGTGAACTCCTTCTCGCCGAGGCCCTCCGCTTTGAACCAGTCAGCGAGCGCCAGCTTGCCTCCTTGCTTCAGCGACTTGTGCGCGTTCTGGAAGAACAGCTCCTTGTTGGGGAAGTGGCTGAGTGCTTCGCAGATCCACACGGCATCGAAGGACTCGGACTGTGCGGCAAAGACGTCCCCCATCTTCTCGGCGTCGAGCTCCATGAACTTGACCTTGCCCTTGCCGATCTTGAGAAAACCCTCTGGGTCTGCCTCTTGGTCTGACAGGCTGGCATCGTCCTTTGAGGCCTCAGACTTGGTTAGGCGCGTGGCCATCTCGACCTGCTTGGTGGAAATTGTTATGCCGGTGACGGCGCAACCCAGCTGTGACGCGAGGTACCGGGACGTGCCACCGATTCCACATCCCACGTCCAGGACCTTGCTTCCTTCACCTATCTGCGAGGTCTCCAGCAGCAGGCGTATGAGGTTAATCTGTGCCTGTTCTTTGGTCTCACTGGCCTTTGACTCTAGCGTTGGCCAGTAGCCGTGGTGGATATGGGTGCCCCTGTTGTAGAGAGCATAGTCAGTTGGCGCCGGGCCATGGTTGACCGACGCACACTGTGGTAACAACGCGATGTAGGCTCTTCTTTCTTGACCGTCTAGGGACGGGAGGTCTGGACGGCGGAAACTCAAGCATCCGCGTCGTGACGTACCACAGGCTCAGGTAATATTCGCTAGCCAGATCATAGTGGGTTTTGATCCTGTCCTTGAGGGCTTGCATAGTGTCATGCGCGAGTCCGAGTGGGGTCTCATATTGCTTGCTAAGAGCAGTGTTATCCTCGACTGTGGTTGTCGCCATCGTGAATCAAACAAGGTGGCGTTTGCGAGAGTGATCAGATGGCTCGTGAGTACATGCAGTCGTAGGTGAGCAAGCTGAGGCCTTTTCGCGCGTTCAAGCTCCTCACGACAATTTTCGGATTGGGGAACTCTTGGTGAGGTCGCAGTTGCTCATGCCTGCATCATCTGAAGCTCGACGCCGAATTGGAGCTTGTGATTGGCCCGGCGTGGGGTCATGAAGCACGAAGCTCGGCCTTGTGAAAGGCAGGGCGGGCTGCAGACGGGCGAACAGGCAAGGAACCAGAGCCCCGGGGCTCAATGCCCCGCTTCCACCTGTCTCAGCCGTCTCAGGATTCTCAGCAGCAGCAGCGGCCTCAACAACATGACAGCGTTGAGGTTGCGGTCGTAAGCACCGCCACATAGGTGAAGCTGGGTGACGGCAGGGAGGAGCAGGGGGCTTGCTTGTCCATGAGCTCCGGCTTTGAATTGGTTTGCAAGGCAGCATGACAGCTCCGACCTTTATTCGGACGTGCCCGCAACCACAGAGCTGCCGGGGTATCTTGGCGGTTCTTGTCGACCGGCCGACTGTGGGCTGTCTGCTCGGAGGCCCTGCCTTCATCTCGCCCGCTAGCGACAACGACAGAGAGCACAGAAGGCGTGGATGCCGTGAGAGGTCACTATCCAGCGGGGAGTCGGGACGACGAACCTTTACGTGCGTTCAACAGACTTGAGACACTCAGTTGGCGGTGAGCCCAGGGTCCTACCGCGTACGGTCTTGCAGCACAGTCTATACTAGGCTAACATGCGTTGGGAGCCAGCCCGACACACGCGTCCTGATCCTTGGCTGTTCTTGTCGCAGAGTCTCGTCTTGAGGCATCATACAAGAGAGTGCCCTCCACGGTAACCCACCGACGGTACCCAGGCTGGCATCTCAACACCCCGGCAAATGACCCAGTTGGTCAGACGTGTGAGCGGCCTGGCCTGGCCTGTCAAGAGACCCAAGGACCAGTCCAGAGCAGACTATCGCAATCCTTGGCTGCCTCCATGCCGGCCTGCTCACAGTTGGCCATCACAGCGGGGCTGGGCTGGGCTGGGCCGGACCAGGGGCTAAAGTGCAGCGCGAGTCCAGACAGACATCCCGACACCTCGTGGTTTTGCTCTCCACCGGGACAGTTTCGCCTTGGCGGAAACAGGGCGAGCCGGTGAGCAAAAAGAGACTTACACATACAGCGGCTGCGTCACTGCAGCCCAGTCATCCATCCATCCATCCATCCATCCCATTGGGCCTCCCACCCATTCCGAGAGGTCACTTGGCTTCTTGTCATCCCGCCATCCTATGGTAGGCACGCAGTCAGTCTATTGGACAGGATGTGCTTGCTACATGCTGCTGTTATGCGAGCCACGTAGTGTACTGTGGTGTACTGTAGTGCACTCAGTAACAGCCCAATGCTCGACACCGATAAGACAAGTTGCCCCGCGGACTGCAGTGCGGCATCTCGGCTTCCACAACCCAGGTGGCTGGCTTCCTGCACGTCTCAGAGTGGCCGACTTATCCAGAAATACCCTCGCCCACCCCCCTCTTGCCGACCTTGTCACCGCCGTCAGACCTGACCAAGTCGGAACCTGGGGGCCACAGGTTGACGCAATGAGTGCTGCGGTGCACAGAGGCACTCAAGCACCGCAGCAACACTTGGCCACAAGAAACAAGAAACGCCTTGAATCAAGCTCTCACACATCCTCATGCCCCGCCCGATCTTGCTTGGAGGGTTCAAGCTTGCAAAAAAGGGAATGGGCTGCTCGCGCGTATAACAACTGCCATCTACGCTACTTTGGTCTCGCTGATCTTCATATAAGCAGCCAGGAGCCGCCTGCAGTCGCCAGTGCTGACGGTCTGTCCTGCCTCTGCCTGGCTAAGAGTTGCTTCGCGTTCACATTGACCGTCTACCCCTCAGGCAAGCAGCAACCACCACCCGGCTGTGTGTCATGGCCTGCTAGTCCGCAGAGGCACACCAACCTTGTCGAGAACCTGCATCTCTCCTCCGCCACAGCCTATGAGCGTGCCCCGGATCGAGGCCATCCCTTCCAAGCTTCCTCTTCCATTGGGGCCGCCTTAGATCGCCCTAAGCCCGTGAGCCGACTCGACGGCTTTTTAGTTCTTATAAGACTGCCTGACCGCCAGACCTGCGCCTGATCTACAACGTTTCCCACCCTCGTCAAACAACCCGCCTTGTTCAGGCTCGCCGTGCTGGACCACCTATCTGGCCACTACACGTAACCGACTCACGACACTTCACCAGACTCCGGAAAAGCCAGCCAGTCATTGCAAACAACTTGACCGCAAAACTGTCAGACCCTTCTCTGTGACAGGCCAGAAACAGCCCGGGTGGGTCAAGACCCAGGTCGACGTGTGCGAAGCCCGTTCCAGGGACCCTCCAGACCACCCCAGAACTGAACAAGAGACATCCGTGCCGTTCAGCCGGTGCACCGTCCGCCAAGCCCCGAGGGTGGCTCCAGTTAAACGGCCTCCACGCCACTCGCTGTTCATCCACCAGCGGCTCCACCATTTGATTGTCGCTAAACCCTTTTAGGTGAGCCTCAACCTTCCGATGCTTCCTGACCTCTTCTCTACACCACTCGTTCCCGCTGCGGCGCAGGCATCTGGAGAAGCGCCCTCCCGTCCAAGCGGATGGGCTCCAAAGGCCTGCGAGTCCTGCAACGGCCACACAACCTGGCCTGGAACCCAACTCTGTCTCCCTAGCGCGCTGGGCTGCCTGCAGTCGGCGCCTGAGGGTGGGAATTCAGGCCCAGTCGGCCGATACCTGCTCGCCTTCGCCTCTCAAATTTCCCCGTGCGTGCTCGAGATTGTTCGGCATGGGTCCCAACAATGAGATCGGCTCACGGCTACACGGCTCACGGCAGCCTCAATGCAACCCTTCTGATAATAGGCCCTCTTGTCCCACTTCAAAGGCCTTCTTTGCAAGACTCATCAACTGTTCCAGAAACTTCGGGCCGCTCCAAAAAGCATCCACGATCCGTCCCACATCTCTTCGGTTGTTGCACTTAATCCATTCTCACATATTGGTGGCATCACTGCCCTCCTCGCTGCGTTGCCGAGTGGTGGTGAAATGAGAATACCCACCGCATCGTTTCTTTAGATGTCTTCGCCTCTCTGAGAGCTTGCTCATTTATTACCCGACTTTCCAAGTGCGCAGGTCGCAATTGCAATCTACACAGGGGACAAAAAAGAGCCGAGTGGTACCTCTTCCTGTGCTTCCGTTGGGGATATTTCACGGACCCGGCTTGACCTCGTGGGAAGACACAATCTGCTGTCTCCTCGCTTCTCGCTCCACGCGAACTGCTACTACTTACTACTTGGGCATCGAGCTGAACAAACATGGTTTCTGTCCGCAGGCCTCGTCGAGCTCCTCGCCACTCCAGCTGGAGCACCCTAGAGACCAGCAGCATGAGTTCCATGCCCCACAGTGACACGTCCTCGCGGCCCCGGAGCCGAGAGACGGGCTTCCCGGAGCCCTTCTGCGGCAGTAAGTCGTGAAACTCCAACCTGAAATCTTGAGTGTCGTATTAACCTGCCCGATAGGTCGCAACACGACTCTGCCGCACCCCGACGCAGACACGTCCCCAAACGCCTGCATCTCGCAAGATGACATCTCCATCAGCCGCGTCGAATCCCGGCAACGGCGCTCTTTCCGCGCCAAGAACAAGCGCACCATCAGCCACGGTCTCATCACGCCCGAGATGGAGCAGATGTACAGCGATATGGTGGCTGTAACCAGCGACTTGGAGCCCTCGCCTACGGGAGAGGAACTCGGAAGACTGTCTACGATTCCCGGAACACCAGCCATGGGCATGGCCAGGCCACCCTCGAAGGACGGCGGCCTTAGCATCGATTCGACCTCGACGGGCGACAACCGGAAGTCGATGGAGCACGATCGGAGCAACAACTTCCGGTCGCGTTCATGCAGCGATGACTCCTCCGCGTCAAGGAGGAGGGGTTTCATGCAGCGGCTGGGAATATCGCACCATCGATCCTAGAGCAACATGCATTTGTTGTGGTAGACAGGCCGCCTGCTATAGAAGAACATCAGGCTGAGAAGAAGACGCTTTTTACAGCGGACATACTTGGGCTCCCCCAAGCCTTTGGCAGATTGACATTTTGTAAAGCGATAGCACGGAGTTGGGTATTTGACATTTCTTGGACACTGGAAAGGTTATGGGGAAAAGGCAATGCCCTGCATTGGGCAGGTTCGGATGAGGAAGATGACGACGTTCCTTTGTCAGTCGGGTGGGATAAACAGAACCTCGCACGTACAACACAAACATTACAGAATATTGGCAGAGGAGTAGGAGATTGGGCACGGCGGGCGAGTCAGAGCCCTAGTACCGACACTCGAGGCATACCACATTTGTTTGTCTACACGGCATTACCTAGCTATTCTTCGTCACACTCGCTGCATAGCCTAGCTCTTATTTGTTAATACAGAAAGAAATGACCACAGACTGGCCAATGTCAATGTAATTGTGCCTGTTGTTATTACTGAAGACCTTTGGAGGTTGTACCCGATGGGAAAAGGGGGAGTGTAATGGCCTATGCCGCGCCCACGATGCAAGCTCCTATTCTCAACAACCGAGGCCACGCGCGCAGTCGAGACTACCATAGTACACCACCTACCCCACGCCGCCGCCAACTCCACAACACCCCCCCTCCACGTCCTTCGGCCCCCTCCGGGCTCCGTCAGTTCCCCACCACGGGGAGCCCCCTCATCAGCTACCGCGGTAGGTGCTGTAGCTGTAGGGGGCCAGCAGCAAGGGGACGTGGTAGTGCTGGCCCTCCCTGACCTCGAAGACGACGGTGACCTCGGGGAAGAAGGTGTCTATGCCCTGGGCGCCAAAGTACCCCTCCGTGTCGAAGCGCAGGGTCCAGCGGCTGGGGCCCCGGATGTCGCCCAGCACGTCCTCGAGGCTGTACACGGGCACCTCCCCGGGGGTGTCCGGGCTGCTGTAGGGCAGCCAGGTGCGCACGCGGCCGTCGTCGTCGGTCGAGGACTCGAAGATGATGGGGAGGCCCGACGGGTGCTTGTTGGCGGCTGCCCCGTTCCCGGTGCTGGGCGGGGCGGCGGCGGCGTCGGCGGCGGCGGTGCTGGTCGTGTTGTCCGACGTCAGTTGCAGCCGCACCCCCACGTTCCGGGCTGGGGCGCCGAGAGTTGTGTCGAGGATGTGGCAGGTTATCGGGGCCTTGTTGGGGGACGTCATTGTGGTGTTTTTGACTGTGGGTGGCTGGCTCTCGGTGGTGAGGGGTTTTTAGTTTCACCGATGGGGGTTGGTGGTCTCGGGGCTGGATTTTGGTGTAAGTGGGATGGGAGACTGAACCTGCCTAGGGAGAGCTCTAGTGGGGTAGAGTGTAGAGCAGGACGGGCTTGGTTGTTTGCAAGCGTTCTGCTTCCTACACTTCCTAGATTTGTGGGACCGTGGCTTGCTCTGCCGGCGAGGTCTTGGCCTCCATAGTGAGATACCGTGCAAGTGAAACAGAGGACTGCAGAGCTGAGATGGACCGGCGGTGTTATGGTGCGCTGTCGTTGCTCCAAGGCTGCATAGTCTACATGTCTAATATGTAGGTACTTAAGTAAGTACCAGTCAAACTCGCCTACCTAGTGCCTTAAGAAACCTGCTGTGATCCCTTGGCTCTTGTGCTGGTATCAGTCACAACAAACTGCCTGCCACTTAAAAATTGCCTGCCACTTAAACACCTTCACGACGATCCAAGCCAAATAGCCATCAAGTAAACAATGCTCTGTCCGGCTCCCAGCGGCCGAGTAAGTGTAATGTGGAGGACTCACGGGAGGCTGGTCGGAGCCGAAGCGGCTTGGAGGCACCCCACCATCCACGACACGCCTCCGGTGACGTTGCCAAGGGTCACCCTCCAGCCCATTTCACTGAGCCAGGTTCTTTGCAGGCCCCAGAAGCCACGAGAAGACACCACACCTACAACCGCCTAATCGCCCTTGTTCCCCCTATCTACCACACAAAGTCCACCTACGCGAAGCTACCCACCCTTGCAGCCGCCAGCTGTCCCGTCACCGGACACGAGAGAGTGTGAGAGAGCTGTCGGTCAGAGACCCCACCAGCCAGGTGGTCAAACGTCCAACACAGGAGAGGAACGCACCCGCTTCGAAGCACCCCTCTCCCGAGCCGCCACGCACGAACGCCCAAGCCCAGCATGTCATCCACCGCCCTGATCGACGTCGACGACGACGCGCTCGAGCCCACCCTCCAGTCCATCCTCGACCAGCGCTCGCTCCGCTGGATCTTTGTCGGCGGCAAGGGAGGCGTGGGCAAGACCACCACCTCGTGCTCGCTCGCCATCCAGCTCGCCAAGGTCCGCCGCAGCGTCCTGCTCATCTCGACCGACCCGGCCCACAACCTGTCCGATGCCTTCTCCCAAAAGTTCGGCAAGGAGGCCCGCCTCATCGACGGCTTCACCAACCTGTCCGCCATGGAGATCGACCCCAACGGCAGCATCCAGGACCTCCTCGCCGGCCAGGGCGGCGAGGGCGGCGAGGGCGGCGGCGGCGGCCAGGACCCCCTGGGCGGCATGGGCGGCATGATGCAGGACCTGGCCTTCGCCATCCCGGGCATCGACGAGGCCATGAGCTTCGCCGAGGTGCTCAAGCAGGTCAAGAGCCTGTCGTACGAGACCATCATCTTCGACACGGCGCCCACCGGGCACACCCTGCGCTTCCTGCAGTTCCCCTCGGTGCTGGAGAAGGCCCTGGCCAAGGTCTCGCAGCTTTCGTCGCAGTACGGGCCCCTCCTCAACGGCTTCCTGGGCTCCCAGGGCGGCGCGCTCCCCAACGGCCAGAACCTGGGCGAGATGATGGAGAAGCTCGAGTCGCTGCGCGCCACCATCTCCGAGGTCAACGCCCAGTTCAAGGACGAGGCCCTCACCACCTTCGTCTGCGTCTGCATCCCCGAGTTCCTCTCGCTCTACGAGACGGAGCGCATGATCCAGGAGCTCGCGTCGTACGGCATCGACACCCACTCCATCGTCGTCAACCAGCTGCTCTTCCCCCGGCCGGGGAGCGAGTGCGAGCAGTGCAACGCCCGCCGCAAGATGCAGAAGAAGTACCTCGACCAAATCGAGGAGCTCTACGACGAGTTCAACGTCGTCAAGATGCCCCTGCTCGTCGAGGAGGTTCGCGGTAAGGAGAAGCTCGAGCGCTTCTCCGAGATGCTGGTCAAGCCGTACGTCCCGCCCTCATAGTGAACGGATTGGTCGCCAGGATTTGGAATAGTGTGGTGCGTGTTGTTCGGCCTTGGGGATGTACTATAGATAGCCATTTGAGTTCAGCCAGAACACGAGCCCCCAGTAACGTAATGATGAGCGTGAAACCCAAAAATAGACACGTCGCTCCCGCGATGACGATGTTCCCCGTGATGATGCCTCACAGCTTCGACAGATGGTCAAGTCCACCGGATGCCGGTCTAATGAGGCCACGGCCTACAATTTGGGTGAGAGTACGCTCGTCACAGTAATCAGCATCCTAGGAATCACCTGGTACATAGCACATGACAATAAGAGCACGGCATTTTCAGAGAACCATCATTTATTTCCATTCGTCAAGCTCATAGACCTGTTGAGCGTATGCGGCGCTATCTGTGTACCCTTGATTCTCTTCTTTTCATTGACCCGTCCCGGAACAAACCCTCCAGGGAGTCCTGGCGTTGGTTCCTGTCCAACACCGGAACGTTGCTTCGACTAGAATAAACTGTGACGTTCCTCAAGGTCTGTGTCGTAAAGCGGGAAAAACAAAACAAGTCAAAACCCCGATTCCGTCCGCCCTGGTGCACTTGCTGTGCTCGTGCTGGACTGATAACGCCAACGCCTCTCCGCATGCAAGTCGTTTTCTTTTGAAGACCATATTTTCTCCCAATCGTCCGCGAGCTTTCACATGGGCATCTTCCCATGCTGCACCGCACCGCCTGATCAACGCCTTGGCTGTCTCGTCGTGACAAGCCTGAATATATGTGCCTTAGCAACAAACCATGGACAATTCGAAGGTATTGTACAGCCCGGTCGTGAATGTCCTATGATGTCCTAACGTGGTTGGTAACCCCGGAATGGAGGCGTCGCCTTCACGTCGCCCGCCTAGAGCTCGCGGTAGTCACTGGGCCTGACTCGGCGCTGGCGGTTCTGGTGACGGTGAGGGTTGACCGGCTTCCGGAAGTACGCGTCGTCCTCATTGCCGGTGTTGTTGTTGCTGTTGTTGACAGCCTGAGAGAAATTAGGCTGTCTGGGACCTGTAGGTGGACCGCCGCGGTTGAAACCTGGACCGCCACCGTTCATTGGGCCGTTGAAACGGTTAGGAGCAGCACCGTTCATGGCACTAGGGCCGGTGGGAAAGCCGCCGCCGCCGTTCATGCCAGGACCGTTGTTGTTGAACCCACCATTCATCATCATGGGATTCATCATGGGATTGAAGTTGTTCATATTGAACCCGCCGTTCATCATGCCCATCGGCATACCCATGGGCGGGAAGTTGTTCATTCCATTCAAGCCCATTGACAGATCCATGGGCGGCATACCGTTCATACTGTTCATGCCCATCGGCATACCCATGGGCCCGAAGCCGTTCATCCCGTTCATCCCGTTCATGAAATCGGGCATCATGCCGTTCATCTGCTGCTGTGGCTGCATCTGCTGCTGCTTTTGCATCATGGCCTTCGGGCCCTTGGGGATCTTCACGTCCGGCTGGTTCGCGACGGGCTCCTCCGCCTGCCGCTTCTTCGGGTTTGGCAGGTTGCCGTTGACGACGGGCGAATCCTCCTTTTTGACAGGCGTTGACTTGGAGGATGCGTCACCCGCTGGCGATTTTGCCGACGGAGGAGTGGGTGACTTGGTCTTGGCGGCCCTCGTGCCGTCTGTGTCACCCGAAGGCTCGTCGGATTGCTTGACCTCCTGGGACTCACTGGCAGCAGGGGACTTGGCAGCCTCGGGCGTCTTGGACCGTTCCTTCTTGGCCTCCTCCTTTTCCTTGAGATACTCTTCGATCTTGGCGGTCGCCTCCTCATCGGGCTTCAGGTCATCGATGAGAACACCTTCTGTCTGACACGATGGACAGACCAGGTCGCCCTCAATGAGCGCATTAGTAATGCAGTCATTGCAGTACGTCTTCGCACAACAGGGTGTCTTCATTGGGTCTATGAACATTTTGTTGTCGAGGTCGCATTCCAAACCCCTCTCCTGTAGCTCTTTCTCGCCCTGGGCGGCAATCTTGTTTGCCTCGGCAGAGCCCTGCGCCTTGGCCTGGAACTTCTGCCACGATGCCTTGTCGGGCTCCGCGATCACGAACTCTCCGTCCGCATTCACCATGATTCCAGCAGGCGTCTTGGAGTCGCCACCATCCGCCCCTTGAGCAAGGACGGTTGCCTTGTCCACTGTCTTGAGGAACGACTTGGGAATGCCAGTGGTCCGCTTGACGCGAGGGCGGTTGTCGTACTCGGGGTTATCATTTGTCGGACACTGTTGAATCCAGTGGCCCTTCTCGCCGCATCTGTGGCAGACGTAACCGTTTGGGGGCTCGTGGTCGGGGACGTTGGCGGGCTTCTTGGAACCTGGCTTATAGACAGGTAGCTGGTGAGACATCTCTTCCTGTTGAGCAGTCCATTCGGCTCCCTGTGCGGCGAACATGGCGTTCATCTTCTCCTCTTCGGTCATAGCGGAGGCCATCTTGGCGATGGCATCGGATTGCGACTTGGCTGCTGCTGCTGCTTTGGTAGCCTGCTCCCGTCGGGAAGCGTTCTTAGCGTTGGTGGGCATCTTGCCTGACACGTAGCGAGCGGCGCGTCCGGCGCCGGGCCTCATGGCGGGGAGACGCCGAGCGAGGACCGTGGTCGAGCGAGGGATGACGGTGGTGTCATCGTCGTATTCTACGCAAGAGTCAGTCATGGCCGCTCTCGTCAATAGTCTATGCCCGTACTCACCTTCGCTGCCGTCTTCATTGTAGAGGGCGAGGTCAAAGTCAGTTCCGCTCCTATCAAGACCGTTCTTGACGATGATGTCGCGCTTCAGCTCAAAGACGGATATGCCGGTGCCATCGAATTCTATTCGTCGCGGCTCCTTCTGCGACATGAACTTGACAAAGACTGAGGACGCCATCTTGGCCTGTGATTACTGAGTTGAAGGCAAGCTGGTTGAGGTGATCCAGAAGCTGGCGTAGTAGTCGAACACAACTAGTGCGTGCGAGTGCGCGGAGAGCGAGGACCACAGCAGGCCCAAGAGACAGTGGGAGTCAGGAGGTGGTGTGTTGAGCAGTGACGGTGGTTGAGTGAATGGTCTTGGGGGTTGGTTGCACGACAAGGGATGGCGTAACAAAGATGCTGAGGTGTGTTCTTGATCCTGTTTCGTCTTCTCTGGTCTCTTTTTCAAGACGAGTGGCTTCTCAAAATCGCTTCTTTTTTTTTTGGCTTCAACTTGACCAGACTTTGCAAAGCGGGGAAAATATCAATTCTGATTGTACTCGAAAGGACAATACTTGTTGAACGGGGAGCCCAGCGGGTAATGAATAGAAAAAATTATTACAATCTGCCAGCAGGCCGCCTATTCGCCTGGTCTTCAGAATCAAACGAGACGAAGTGGCTGAATAGCAAAACCCTCCCTCAACAGTCGCCCAAAGTGTCAAGTTCCTCGAAGGCCAAGCCCTCCCGTTTGCCAGAATGACCCAGGCGAAAACTCTAGCAGCCCAAGGATCGTCGTCTCATGCGAGGCGGAAGCGAGGAGGACAGAAGACTGGGTGCGTCTGGTCTCGTCTTGTCACGGGGGCGAATGGCAGGCTGTGGGTAAGTAAGTCGCTGGGTAGAGCGTGGAGCGTGGTTGCGACACGCAGAGGTCGTGGTGTCAGTCAGTTGTCATGCGCCGACCTGAAACGAGCTGTCGCAATCAAAGGAGAACAGCAGCTGGACGGGCGGTGTGGGCTGCGATGATGGTTTCGATGAAAGAAGGTGGTCAAAGGGAGCGATGATGATGATTGACGGGGGAGGCGGAGTGTGTCAGAGGGAGAAGGTGTGAAAGAGCGAACGGGAGCGAGAGGGACAGGTAAGTGCAGGGAGCGGCGGGAGAGCCCAGCTGGCTGATAAATTGGGGGTTTCTTCGCATCTTAGCCTGGCCGCTTATGTCAGCCACTTCCAATCACTTCTCAACCTTCTCAACCAGCAAGCCATGCTGTCTCGCTAGGGCGTCTACCTACCTAGGTACCTAGGTAGGTAGACAGTTGCTGAGGTTGATGAATGGCTATCGTCCACACAAGTACGTACACAAGTACAGCAGTATACATTACGGTGTGCGACCGCCGACCGCCGACCACGCCAGAACTGTCTGTTTGCTGGGCAGCACGACCCCCAGGCGCGATCCCGTACCGGGGGGTTAGGACACTAACGAGTGGTGCCGCACCGCTCTCCTGCCACTCGGATCAGCCCTGGGCAAGCTCCGACAGGCCGTCTGCAGCCTGCCGAATCGTGTGACAATTCGCCTCTTTTGATTTGGCTGGCCGGGCCAGACGGCCAGACGCCAGAGCGCTGGCCACCCCGTCCCCTGCTCCAGTGGGAAAGTCAACGCCCAAGCTCCCGCTACCCCGGATTGTCAGATTGTCAATGCATCGTTCGATGCCACACCACCTCCGCAAATTTGCCTCCCCTCCTCGACTGACCTGACGACATCACCACCTCACTCCCGCATTCGTCCCGCAAGCCCTTGCGTCTCGTGCTCAAACCTTATTTGCACTGGCCGAGATCCAAGCTCTCCGGCTCCGAATGGAGCGAGCAGCCCCCGTTTGAACTGGCCTACCGAAGAAAAGCCCATTCCTCCCCTCCACCCCGACCGTTCCCTGCCGGGCTTCACGTGCCGGACGACCTAACCATCTCACGCTTCCACGTTGCAAAATCACCCTCTCTGACGGCGCCGGCACCATCTGTACCTACAATCACCGTTTGACGGCGACGTCAGATGTGAGAATCACCCCAGATCGTGTCCCTCCGGATCCCTACATTGCAGCTCCACATCGACGCCCGCCTCACAACGACTCCAACCGTCAAGATGGTTCTCACCCATACTCAGAACCACACCTACGCTCATCCCTTCCCTACCGTCACCCTCGCCTACTTCCTTCGTTACTGCTCTCCGCAGGTCAACCCTTTCGCTGCCCACGTTCTCAGCACCGACACCATCTCCAGCCACGTCGACCCAGCCACGGGTCAGCTGCACACCACCCGCATCCATCTGAAGAAGTCGCGTATTCCCTCTGCCATCGTCAAGCTTCTCCCGGCTTCAATCACTGGTGGCGGTGGTGACAAAAAGTCATATATTCTTGAGACCAGTGTTGTCGACATCAAAAACGGGTGGATGAAGACGGAGAGCCGCAATCTGGACTTTGTGGGCGTCCTGTCCGTGGTGGAGAAGCAGGAGTACACCGCGCCTACCTTGCCCGCGGCCAACACAACCAGCACTGATGTTGCCACCACCACTATATTCCGATCAAGGGTCGGTGAGCGGATCCGAGAACGCATCGGGCAGAAGTCCGAGGAGGCCAATGCTCAGGGTGGTTGGCTGGCCAAGTCCATCATCCAACGCAGCATTGAGAACATTGCGAGCCGGAAGACCCAGGATCAACTAGGAAGGAGCCGGGAAGGCATGCGGGCGGTCTTGGAGCGCTTGCGAAATAACGGTGTTAAAGGCATCATGGACCTGACCCGCAGGACAAGGGAGGAAGGCCTGTGAGCCGGCTTGCCCCGGCTCGGAAAATTTGGCCGGGGATGACAGGATCTTGTCTTCTCAAGACGCGTCTTGCATTTCCTGTATGCAACCACCAATCATTTCGAAGCATGGCGTTCTTTTTGGGTTTGTTCGGGACAGCTGGAGTCTCGGCCTCGGGGAATTTGGTTTTTGGAAAACCTTTTGGGATGCTGGCCACTGGTGGAGGAAAACCCTCACTCGAGGTTGCACCGGCGTTTCATTTTCACATCCTCCCCTCTCATTGTATAACAGGTGTCGAGAAACGACATGTAGCACACCATTGGGGAGGTCAGGGTTTCGCAATGGGAGGGGTGTCACCGCACACCACGAGGCGAATACCTGAGTGATGAAGATTGAATGTTTTAGAAATGTATTTCTACATTTATTCTCATCTACTCTGCCTTCCCAGCGTCCACACGGTCTTTCGTGAGCTTGCATTTTGGGCCTTCCATTCAGGCGGCTTTCTTCTCCGAAATAAAATGCTTCTTGAGGTGAATCTCACACTTTTCAATCTTTTCTACATGCTCCAAAGGGCGTGTTTGAGTACAGAGGGACAATGAACACACCCAAAACCCGTGGGGATTTTGTGCGTCTCTAGCCAAGATACAACTCCCCATCGCATCGTCGAAGACCTGCTGCCAACAAGGTAGCTTCGGCAAGACCTTTCAGTCGGTCTTTACAGGGAAGGAGGTCATATGCCCATGGGCTGAGATAAGTGCCTGTGGCAAGACTCTAATGGGAGGGCAACCTTCTGAAGCATTTGTTGCCTCCATTTTTTCGACGGCGCGCTTGATATCCCACCCAAGCACCACTCGACAGCGACGGCGTTCTCATCTCCAGCATCGTCCCCGACCTCTCCGTGCCACTCCTTAGCCGCCACGACGTCAAAGATCCTGTCGATCTGGTCACAGCCGGTATTGGCATGCTTGGCCGGGCACGGCTCCTCTTCGACAAGCTCGCCGAAGCATAGATCTGGGAGCACGATACCTAGCATCTCCAGAGAGGACGAGAGCTCCATCCTTCTGTCGCCATCCGCCATGGCCTACTTGCCTATGTCGGTTCTCTGCCAGGATCTAGGCAGCCATGGTGACTTAAGTAGTGGCGGGAAGGACGAGGAAATAATGCCAGTGTGAAACGCTGTCTGCACCTTGGCATGCCCTCCTCGCCAAGGAGCTGGTCCAGTGTGATAGCCGGTGGTGATCTAGACACGACCTTGTCAGCGTGAAGTCTCACAATGATATCGTGCTAGTCGCATCGTATCACCACAAATACGATTATCCAGTGGGTGCTCTACCGTCCAGCAGAGCATCAATTTTCGTAAAAGAACTCCTGTGGGTCGGGCTCGGACACGGAGGCAGCTCCCTAATGTAGAGTTCCAGGTTTCTCAAAGGGCGGCGATACGCTGAGGGAAGCTTCACTGTTTGAGGAAAGCCTAATCCTGCGAAACTTGTGGACTGGCTGCATTGGTTCTCAAACAACAAGGTATATACTCAGGGGCTCCTTTCGCCCTGAACTCCAGGAGCAGTTTTGCGGAATGCTGCGCCTGACGATCGCAGTCTGAAAATCATGTTTGCTTCTAGTCCCGCCATAAGTTGCAGAGGGTGCTCGTGGTGTTACCAGATTCCCCTCTTGCAAAAGTTGTGTCTCAGTAAGTTTTTGGTCGTATTTACTTACTTGGAGGAGTAGTTCGAGTGTTTCAAGCCTTTGCAACCTTCCAGCTCCGCGAACAGTTGGTCTCTTTCCTTTCCTCGTTGGCCAAACCTCAAGCGGCATGCCTGTCATTCAGATTCAGCCTTGATATCAAATTGATGCAAATAAGGGCACGAGTCGGTGGGCTAATGCTGCCAAGACGGGAAGCATTATTCGAAACCAACCTCCTCCCATTCCGTGCCGGCCGTCACTATCGTGTCAGGTATGCCGGTGCGCCGTATCACAATGGCCGTGAAGGCCGACAAAGATGTCGGAACTGACCTCGAGTGGGATTAAAAGTGCTGGTGAGCACAAGCCACGTCAAAGTCGATAATGTTTCTGTCTGCCATGTTGGGCCGCGCGGGTGAAGTTTTCGGCATCGAGTTGTCACGGGTGAAGTTTTCAGGTCCTGAGTCTGCCGTGTTTGAATCTTCGAGCTCCTGGCGTCGATGAAAGCTTGGCCAGAGCGCATGGCATGTACAACCGAGGTGGGGCTGTCACCTGAATGCTTAGTCCAAAGCTTGTGTCTTTTAGTGGATGACCCTATAAAACCAAACAGCGGTATACTATCTCGTGTGAGGGCACACGATACAGTGCTGCTACAATGTGAAACTGCCGTCCCGGATGCAGCGGTATCAGCAGCGGGACAGCAGGCAGGCAAAAACCAATGATTTCTTTGCAACCTCTGATGTTCAGTGGGATACATAGCACTTGCAAAGTGGTAAGTATTCATGTGACTGCCAGATTCAGTCCAGCGAGAGCGGAAATGACCGACCCTAAGCGGCGAAGAGTTAAGTATTGTCATTCAGATAAATAGCCACCATGGCCTCTGCGCACCATGTCTTTCTTTTCGCTGCTTCGATACACCGTCCGCCAGTCGAAGCCAAAGATTCGATATCTGATATTTTACAGATCTATTTATAGTCTCGTTGGTCTTTAATGTTTCAGAGATATCGGAAATTTCCCCAGACTTCTGATGTTTTGCTGACTAGCCTCCCGGTGGCTGATCTGAAACATTTGATCTGAAAGATCCAAAAATAAGTGAAACACGCGAATACTCTCGACTAGATCTATTTACACCTCTGGAAATCTGCTGTCACGCACTGGGTTATGGTTATGCAGATGACCGTGCCACTACAATGAATGCGGGTGGTGGCTTAATTCGTGCTTCACGGGAACATATTGACTTCTTCCTTGCAACCGCCAAAGAGTCGCACAGCGTTGCAGATTGAGACCGCGTAGGTATAAGAAGGACATGTTCGTCGTTCCCACCTCTCGAGGTTCCGAACTCACCAACTTCAACCACCATCTCAAGAATACCTGCCAAGTCTCAGATCCTCATAACCCAATCCTCAACGGCAACCACGATTCTGGACTCACTTGAATTCTGAGCCACGTTCTCAACATGCGTTCCTCGATTATTCTTGCCACCCTGACCGCGGTCATCCCTGCTGCCCTCGCAGAAGAGCTTCGTGCCGCCGATGTGCCCTCTGCATGCACAACTATCTGCCAGCCCATCGTTGATCTTACCAACACCTGTGACATTGACCCTAACGAGATGGATATGGACAGCGACAAGCGGAGGAAGCTGCGCCTCCGCCAGGCAGAGGAATCAGACGAGGCCATCGAGGCGAACTGTATCTGCACAAACAAGAGCTTCGACGTCGCGGGCGTGATGGGGCTCTGCGCGAGCTGTATCGCGCAGAACGGGAACACGTCAGATGGTGAGGACCTCTCACATTCGGCCTTGGGGGTGGCAACATGCCAGTAGCTAACGCTTCAATAGATGCCAGCAAGATCATGTCGCAATGCTCATTCACTTCCACAACATACACCCCTGCAGCGACGACCGCCATCGCGGGTGTTCAGGTACAGGCGACCAAGCCCGCGACCACCGCTGGAACCTCGACATCCACTGGAGGCACGTCGTCATCTACAGGAGCCGCTCAAAATGGTGCTGGAAAGTTGGCATTTTCGGCTGTGGCTGCTGCTGGTGCCGGCTTTGCGGCCTTGTTGGCACTTTGAGGGGAAAGCTGGTCTTCTAAAGTTTGAACATGCCGTCGGTGGCAAGGCTCGGTCACAACGGCCGTCGAGCCATGGCAATCTATGCCTTATGGCGTTAAGCTCCTGCCGGTCCACTGCATAACATAGGCCAACTCGTGTGTAGGTAGTCCCTTGCGGTCAATACAACTTGTCTTATCCTGGCAAAGAAAACTTCTTAGGAAGCCATCACAGCCCAAGGGAGTTGATTAAGATGAGACAGTTATGGTCCTTCGTGATGCCCTCGGTGTAATTGTAGTTGTGGGTGCATTGTTCCAGATAAAGGTGGACGAACCATTTGCACGTGTGAGACTGAAGACTTCCATCTTATTCTCAGTGTCACTTTCTTCAATTATGAACAATTTTGTGGTTGGGCTCAAGGCCCATTCAAAGTTTGGCGCGCTAATCGACGCAATTGCCACCCTGGGGTCTGTCTGATTCCGAGTGTTTCTGTATATTGATGATAGGAGTTGCCAGCATAGTGATGCCGCCTTGACTTACCTACATATGTAGGCAGGATTGGAGGATCATCTGCAACTTAGCAATGGCCGCCCGTGATGCCATATGCAACACCTATTTTCCTGCTAGAAGTAATGTATATCGTTGCATGAGGTATCAGATATAAGAGTTCATAAATGCCCACACCTATGGAAATATCCTCGGCATTCATTAGGGAGAATTTGAAGGGGTGATTATCACATCATTGAAAGAACTACTTGCCTTCGGAGCTTTTTGTCTCGCTCATTTGATAATAGGACGCCACGGCACCCATTCATTGAATCTGGCACATAGGTGTTATGAGAGGCAACTTTACAATTAGCTATTTATACATTCCTCCACCGTCACGTCTACAGTCCGAGCGGAAGGTATCTTTTGTAAGAGGATTCTTTGACAGAGCGTTACTCGTTACCATCATCTACCCCTAATAAGTCATGACACACTTTTCAAGCACATCCATGTCCGTCGCCTTTCGTTCCTGATTCACCTGCCGGATTGGGCCAAGAGTTGGTGTGGGTCCCGACACCGTTCATGCACGATTGTTGCTATTTTCCACCGTTGCACCCGGGGGGGCTATGCTACCTTTGCGCGTCATGACCGGCTGCTCCTGATCACAGAAATATTACGGGAACATGCAGTGTAGCTTGCCCCTTTCCCAACCACCCCGCTTCAGCCCTCGCACAAGGTGCTTGTTAGCCATACAGCTTGAGTACCCTAGGGTAGGCTTCATTGAATTTGCACTTAGTAACCTTCAAACGATGAGCTTCACCGCCCGAGAAGAGTATGCCCATGGATCGGCCGATGTCCCGAGCCAATATCCACTTGTCCACCTGCATCCAAATTTCTCCGAGTAGGTGATAAGCATGGATTCAAAGCTTATCTTCGCCTTCCATTTGGTCATTAACATTACAATGCAGACAACAGGTAGTAACAAAGCAACGATTGCCCTCACTCGCGCCCACAGTAGCATCCCGGTCCCACAGGGGTAACGTAGTGATATAACCTGAAGATCTCTCACCACTCGAGGGTTCTAAGTTGCTTCCTGTTCTGCGTCCTCAGTGCCGTTGTCAAACGTCGCTCCGCCTCACGACAGCTTCAAGATGCGTCTGCACCAGCTGATCTCTGCTCTGGCCCTCAGCGGCATTGCCACAGCCGGACGATCTTTTCGTCATGTCGGTGGCCTTGCAGATAGGCTGCAGAGGTCGGGACGCAACATCGCCGCGGACATGCTTCTGATGCCGCGCGATTTCCAAGCCTCTGCCAAGCGCGCTACCCCGGGATCTCAGTTCCTCACTAACACGACCGCAAGTAAGCGAACCCACCAGAAAGCTTGAACATTCTTGGCTTCACGCTCTTGGCTTCACGGCCTTGCTAATCCATGTCCCGCCCCACAGAGTTCGTGGTCAACGGAACCGCCATACCTGACGTCGACTTCGATGTTGGCGAGTCCTATGCGGGTTCCATTCCGTTGACGACCGAGGCCGACGGGAACGATCTCTTCTTCTGGTTCTTTCCTTCCAAGAACCCGGCAGCTAAGAAGGAAATACTGATCTGGCTCAACGGTGGAGTATGGACAAACAAACAAACCAAAAGCCCTGGTGGCCCCAGGCCCAGCCTTAGGCAGAGTGCTGACAACGACACAGCCCGGCTGCTCGTCTCTTGAGGGCTTCTTGCAGGAGAACGGCCCCTTCCTATGGCAATACGGCACTTACAAGCCGATTGCCAATCCTTGGAGCTGGCACGAGCTCACCAATGTCGTCTGGGTGGAACAGCCTGTTGGCACGGGCTTCTCCCGGGGCATCCCCACGGCCACATCTGAGGAGGATGTTGGCAAGCAGTTTATGAGTTGGTTCAAGAACTTTGTCGACGCCTTCGGCATGCAGGGCTACAGCGTCTACATCACGGGCGAATCGTATGCCGGCCAATACGTTCCCTACATCGCCAGCGCCATGCTGGACGCGAACGACACAACCTACTACAACGTGTCCGGGATCATGATTTACGATCCCAGCATCGCCTACGATGACCTGCAGAGTGGAGTCACGGTTCTGCCCTTTGTCGAGTCGGCCGCCGCTGTCTTCCCGTTCAATGATACCTTCTGGGCGGATATCCGAGCCCGCGACGCCGCCTGCGGCTACTCTAGCTTCCGTGAACAATTCCTCTCTTTCCCGCCCCCTAGCCTCCTTCCTGGACCGGACGACCTCCCGGGCAAGAACAATGATTCATGCCAGGCGCTGTATGGGGACATATTCGACGCTGTGACGGCTGTGAACCCCTGCTTTGATATATATGCCGCGCAGACAACGTGCCCCTTGCTGTGGGATGTCTTGGGGTGTGAGTGATCTTTTCCCGAGCTAGAGAGCTTGACGTTATACCCATTCTTTCGGGACGGCAAGAGCGCGTACTAATAACCCTACAGTCCCTGGCTCATTCGGATACCAACCTGAAGGCGCTTTCATCTATTTCAACCGAACAGATGTACAAGAGGCAATCAACGCCCCCAAAATGAAGTGGGAAGAGTGTGCCAGCGGTGACGTTTTCGTCGACGGAGGCGACTCCTCGTTGCCCTCTTCGGTTACCGTCCTCCCTAGAGTGATAGAGCGCACACAAAACGTTATCATCGGTCATGGAGTCCTGGATATGGTCTTGTAAGTGAATGCCCTGCTCACTAGCCTCCGCCATTTGTGCATAGAAAAAGCTGACTGAGCCCTGTCAAGGATCGCAAATGGTACACTCCTGGCCATCCAGAACATGACCTGGGGCGGCGCCCAAGGCTTTCAAAACACGCCCAAGGACCCATTCTATGTGCCTTACCACAACGAGGCCTCGCTGAGCACCCTTGCCGCATCTGGTGTCATGGGAACGACGCACACGGAGCGCGGACTGACATACGTCAGCATCGCACTCTCGGGCCATATGGTGCCGCAGTATCAGCCAACGGCCGCGTACAGGCAGCTCGAAGTGCTTCTGGGCCGAGTGGGCAGCCTCAGCTCCCCGGTCCCATTCACTACGGACGCCAATGTGACACAAGTGTCTGCTTCGGAGCTGTCGGCGGAGAATGGGATCTAACTAAACCTGAAAACTTGCCGGGAATATCTCGTCTTCCTTTACAGGCTCTGCTTCATCTACATACTTTTTTATGAGAAGACCCTCATGCCTCTCACTAGCAAACCCTCGGGATTATCTCAAGATTAGCTAGCCAATGAACATTTTCATCTTGAGTGGGTCATAATTATCCGTAGATGGCCCGAATTGAATGCGAGAAGTGTGCTGGCTCAGAAACGACAGCTCACTTCTCTGCAAAAGTTGATGATAATTCTGATATGGAACCATACAATACGTACTTCTATGCCCTATAGGAAGGTGCTTGCATTACCTACCTAGGTATGTAAGTATGGATCGTTTTAGGCCTGTATGCTGACGACAAAAAAACCACCTTCACATTCTGATTAGGCTCTCAACTGATCAAAGTGAACGTCTATAGGTGGAGAAACCATACTCCCCATTATGCTTCAACTTGTCAAATTTTTGAGCCACTGCAGTGTCAAAATTGATCGCCAGACGACTCTGGAGGCCTAGTAGAAAGCGAGAGGCTAGCAGGTCACAGTATTATTTCCATTGGTTTCAAAAACAAGTTTTGATTTGCGACATGACGACCTGCCAATGGCCACGTATGCCTACTAGACTAGGCTAGGCACAATATCGCAGCGAGAGATGATGGAAGTGAGTTTGTCCCAGTAGTTCAGCTCTTCTCCGGCAAGATCATCCTGAGCCCAAAGAGCATGAAGCAGTACGGTAACGTGGTTGAAGGATCGCGATGTGATTTTCTTCTCTGTCCTCGAGATGAGATCCAAGATGATTGCTCGTTGGTCGTCAGTCCGCGCCTCGCAGCCCAAGATGAATATTGGAAATTGCCGCTCGCAGGATGGCAGCCAGGAGAGAAGTTCGAACCCCTTGTTGATGCGTTGGCGTGTGCGTGCCAACTGGCCAAGGACATTTTCGCTCACCCGGTCCACATATATATGGATAGCCAGCCGGTAAATCTCAGCTATGTTCGTCAACTCCCCCGGCTCTCCAGGCTCAAGCACCACCGGGACCGTTCGGAGTCTCCATTCGAGAACCGTCAAGAAGGCTTTGCGATCCTCGAGAGCTTGGCCTGCCTCCAAATCTGATGGTGACCACCCCGACAATAAGTCACAGAACTGTGACAGTAGCTCCGGGAGCGCTGAAGTTGATGACGGTTGCTCGGATATACAGCTTCGTTTCAGAACAAGTGTGGGCATTTTCTGAACGTTCACTCCTGTCCATAGGCTCGCCCGGCTCGATGGAAATCCAGTAGCCGACTCGTGGTCGCAGTGCCGTAGAGTGAAGCGCATCATCACATCGTGATAGTAAACCCAGTCCAGCAATGCAGCCAAATCATCATGCTCTTGCGGCTTTGCGACCGTGGACGCCTCGAGCACCTGTTTGACACCGGTAAGAAAACCTGCCCACTGGGCCGACGTACAAGAAGATTGATGGACCTAAGCGGCAATGTGAGCAGGTGACGAGGCAATCAGCCATAGGGCAGAGACAAAATTGACCTCAAAAGAACAAAGCAACATCCCGGCAGCAATATGTTGTATCACTTCGGTGGCACCCATGCCACTTTCCGAGGTGGACGCCACCGCCAGGGCCTTAAGGCTCGCAACCTTCAGCTCGACCGCCTGCGATTGGACACCATATCTATGAAGCGAGGACAACGCGAGGAGTGACCGCAGAACGGCAGTGGCGGAGCTGGAACTGTTTGTGTAAGCTGCACGCATGAGGACCTCGCCCAAAGCCGCCGGGTTGCGGCAGAAGGTGGTGAGGGACTGGGAGGCCGCATTTTGGACTTTGCCTGGTCAGCTTGATCGTGTGGTTTATTGAAAGTGGAGAGTAGTTGCACTTGCAATAATGGAAGAGATCCTTGTCGCTGATGGACATTTCGGACGGATTCCACGGCAATGGTACTCGAAGGCTGAGATGTGCTTGGTCTGAAAGGCACATTGGTAGTCAGCCCATTAGATAGTGCTCGATTGACCATCCCTGGAGGTATGATGGACATGTGGGACACCATTCGGTGGGTACAACTCTAGAAAGGTGGTTGGATAGTTAGCTTGCCTTTCCGGGATGCAGATGTAAGATAGTAATGCATTTCGATGTCCCATGCCGTTGTGTGGACCATGCTTGCGTCAGAAATGTGACGGTCTGCTCTACGAAACGACGACCTCGCGATAATAGCGCGCCGGCCATCTCCTTCCTTTGGCCATGATAAACGAAGACCATATCCCTTGCATTCACGTCTCGATCGGGAGCATTGCAAACATGTTGGAGTTACACGATCACATTGGATCCTGCGATCTGTAGATAATATGTTTAGTCTCATCTTTCACTTCCTTCGAGGACAGTTTGGCGCACCTCTACACGTGCCACAACTTCTCTTGGCAACGGGCATGTTGATACTGGTTGACAACGAAATTCGGAGAGACAGGTTTGTACTATTGACTTGCATATGACAGGTTGATTCCTGGGGAGAAGTGGAAATATAGGGATACAATGAAGTACTATAGCGGGAAGTTACCATACCTAGGTAGGCTCCAATTATTTCTAGATTCACTTGACGCGTCGGCAGCAGAGAAATTCATCTCAGTTGTAGAAATGATTGATAATCTACTATGTGACTACCCTAGACGGGGCTAGGATGGTCCCACCCCAACGACTTGACGATGCTTACCAAGCCATCATGTGCAGGGCATAGTTGAAGGATGCAATCATGCAGGTCAGCTTTGGAAACTAGATTTCGGCAGGTTTGCGCGGCCCTGGTCACTTTAATCAACTGTAACATCCGGTAATAAAAAAACGGCCCACAGATAGACATAGTTATGCACGTCAGGCCAAGAAACGGAGGCGAGGCAACTATGAGCGACGCACTTAGTATTGGTAATGATCGTGTTCAATGTCTTCACTGCTTTGTCGTAATTGACGAGGTGAGAATCTGAGTTTGCTAATACGATGGGATTTATAATAGATCGAGACATGCGTTCTTTACCTTGGCGGACAAGAGAGACTGAAAAGTATATATATCTGCCTATGGCCCGGGAACTTGAGCCAACATTGAAGACCAAGCAACTCAATCATTCCGCAACAAGCACACCACATCAATTTGACTGTCTCAACTCTCTAAATTGTTTTCCGAAGTCTCTTACTTAAACCAAAATGGCCACATATGTCATTACTGGCGTCTCGAGGGGTCTTGGTGTAAGTTCAAATCACGGACGCCCGACACGAGATTCGAATGTCGTCTAACAATGTCTATGTATTAGTGGGAATTTTTGAATCAAATTTCCAGCAACCCTGATAACAACGTCATTGGAATCGTCCGAAACAAGCCTCCAACGGACAAGAGGGTCTCAGAAGAACTCGGCGGCCGATCCAACATCACCATCCTGGAGGTGGAACTGACCAGTCATGACGCGGTCAAGGTACCGATGAGTCCCTGTGGGACCGACTTTTACGAGCTACGGCGCCTGACCATTGCTTATAGAAAGCTGCCGAAAGCTCTATCGCGGCCACCGGCGGCAAGGTCGACTACATCATCGCCAATGCGGGCTATGTTCCGATGTGGGATATGTGGGATGGGTTCGATGTGTTGTATGTGCGATGTGTTGTATAAGCACTAAATGTCCCAGAAAACCGGTTCTGCGTACATTCTAGGCATGCTGACCTCTATTATTCTATAGGGGAGAGAAGCCTGGAGAGCTCGAGGAGCAGTTCACCAAACTTATGCTCACCAATGTCCTCGCCAATATTCACCTGTTCAACAGCTTTATGCCGCAGATCCTCAGGGGTAGAGCGAAGAAGGTAATTACCATTTCTAGCGGCATGGGCGACATGGACTTCGCCAAGGACTTCGACATCACAGAAAGCCCTCTGTACTCTGCCAGCAAGGCAGCTATGAACATGATAGCAGCCAAGTTCAGTGCCCAGTACAAGAAGGACGGCGTCCTCTTCCTGAGCATCTGCCCCGGCATGGTTGAGGTTGGTCACTTCAAGGATGGTAAGCCATATACAGCCGGCGCACTAGGATCCCCAAACCCACCCAGCTGACCATGCCCTTCTTACATATTTAGTGACCCCAAAAGAGCTGCCTGCCATGGAGGGAACGTTGGAGAAGTTCAAGAAGTACTCACCGACTTTCGAGGGTCCTATTACCCCGCCAGAGTCTATCAAGGCCGTTCTGTCGGTCGTCGAGAACTCCAGCGTTGAGAATGGGGCAGCTGGCGCTTTTCTGTCGCACTTCGGAAACAGGAGATGGCTGTGACCGAGCTATGCTCATCTCTCGTTTGGAGGTCCGACTCCCTTGAGACCAACGGAATGAGCGGCCTTGTCCACCAGGGCTTGCGAAATGGTGGTCGAGACGTGCCTGGAAGCAAGCAATTCGACTAGTTGTAACTGAGTGGCATTCAACTGCCATTCGACTGTGTTGAGACCTCGATACGCTTGGTGAAGACACATGGATAGACTAAACTATTAATTTTGGTCAAAACATGTCTTGAGACTTGACCAAGTCTTGCCTCTCTGATTTGTGGGGCCCTCTGGGGGGCCTAGGTATCATCTATGTGAACAGCGTTGGTATAATACAGGGTGATGAGCATTTCTATTTCTTCTTCGCCGCCTTCTTCGCATCCAATGCGACGGCGGCCTCCTCTTCTTCAATGACAGCTTCGATGTCCTGCCCAAGCCGCCATTCCTTCACGCTTTGCAAGATCCTGTCCAGGGACCTGCCGCCTTCGAGGACATCTGGGAGGTTGTTGACATCGAGGCCGCTCCTGTGGTCGGAGCATCGGTCCTGACTGTAGTTGTACGTTCGGATTTTGTCGCCACGCGTTATCTTGTCCTTGGACAGGACGCTGTCTCGCAAGCTCCTGGCCTCCTCCTCCCTAGCCTCACGGCGCGTGATGGCTATTCTCGACCGCAGGATTTTCCACGCGGCATCCCTGTTGGCCTGTTGTGAACGCTGGTCCTGCATGCTGACCTGAATGCCTGTCGGGGTGTGCGTCAAGCGAATGGCCGACTCGGTCTTGTTGACGTGCTGCCCACCGGCCCCTCTCGCCCTCATTGTCTCGGTCCTGACTTCACTAGGCTCGATGTAGAAGTCGCTTTCCGGGTTGTTGTAGTCGCTGGCACCGGCGCCGTGCTCAGGAAATGATGGCAGGACCCACACGGCCACCGCGCTGGTATGTGTCCGGCCCTTGCTCTCTGTCACGGGCACGCGTTGCACCCGATGCATCCCTGCTTCGGTACGGAACAGGTCATATGCGCCATTGTCCTGGACCTCCAAGACCGCCTCCTGCAGGGGCAGCTCCCCATCGGAGCCTTTCATGTCGCCTGCGCCCTCTGCCGTGTCGTACTTGACAACCTTGGCACGGAGGCCCTTCCGCTGACAATATAGCTGGTACATCTTGAACAGTGTATCGGTGAAGAAGCGCCCCTCAACGCCGCCAGGGCCCGGTCGGAACTCGAGAATGCAGGGCAGGTCCGCGTAGGGGTCCGCGGGCGTCAAGCTCGCTGAGAGCTTGTGACCAAGGGTGCCGAGCTGTTGATGGGTCGCATGCAACTCTTCCTGGGCCATTTCACGCATTTCAGCGTCTTTGGATCGCAGGAGTCCGCTCAGCTCGGATAAGGAGGATTGCGCCGTCTCCCATTCTCTCAGGGCGGATGCTACGCCGGCTATCTCGCCCGCGCGCTTTGCGATTTTCGGGTCAAAAGACTCGGCGAGCTGCTGGCTGAGCCGGCCATGCTCGGCCGCGAGCTTGCGGGCGCGTTCGAGTAGGACGGCCGGGAGTTTGTATGGGGAGTCTGCGGGCGCAGCTGGTTAGATGCCGTCAAGCCAACAGAGCGTCGCGGCCAGCGGCGGCGTGCGTACCTGTGCTAGCTTTCCTCAGGAATTGGCGTGATATCGAGGGCGTTTGCGACCTCAGGAAGCGCAGAGACACCCATGATACTGCCAACATAGTCTCACATTAGTAAGAATGTTGAGGGTCAGACGGGATGTCGGGTTGGATGTGAGAAAGCTGCGCAGATCAAGAAAGTAAATATTGCCTGCCGCCGCAATGATCATCACTCCGGCCTCGGCACCCCATGGGGGTGGATGTATGATCGATCGATCAATGCAGGTGGGATGCGTGCGGTCGTTTACTCCTCACGTAGCAACAAAGAGAGGCGCTGTAACCGAAGGAGTCAATCTTCTGTGCGCCATGCATCAATGGGGTAGTGCATGGCTGATTGTGGTCCTCGGGGTCCTCTTGTTGACTCACAATTCCCCCAGGAGTTTAAAGGACACTTGGATAAATAGAGCGAGCGAGGGGACTGAGTGCCCCGCCAACCATGACTCTATGTTGACCCCTCCAACTCCCGATTGAAATTCCCATTCCACCACCACCACCTCGGTTTCCTGTGCTCCCCCCTCCTCGAATATTCTATTGTGTCTTCGCCATCCCGCTGTACTTCCTCCCACTGGACTTCCTCGCCTTCTCTGAGCTCGTCCCACCATGAGCGCAAACAACGCGGAGGCTCTCTCCGAGTCTCCTATCCCAGCCCACACGGGCAAGCAATCCGTTGACCCGTACAATGTACAAGGAGAGATCGACGAGCATGGAAACGTCAAGGCGATCGACTACAACAAGTTGACCGAGGAGTTTGGGACCAAACTCATCGACCAGGCGCTCCTCGACCGGTTCGAGCGGGCAACAGGCCAGAAACCACATCGCTTCATGCGCCGAGGCATTGTCTTCAGTCACCGAGACCTTGAGGTCATCCTCGACCGCTACGAGAAGGGCGAGCCGTTCTTCCTGTACACTGGCCGTGGGCCCAGCTCCGACAGCATGCACATCGGTCACACGATCCCCTTTGCCTTCACGAAGTGGCTGTCAGACGTGTTCGACGTGCCGTTGGTCATCATGCTGACAGACGACGAGAAGTTCCTGTTCAGCGAGAAGAGGACAGTCAGCGAGGTGAAGGAGTACGCCATGCAGAATGCGAAAGATATCATTGCCTGCGGGTTCGACCCCAAGAAGACGTTCATCTTCTCCGACTACAAATACATGGGCGGCGCTTTCTGGGAGAACGTTACGCAGGTGGCCAAGTTGATCACTTGGAATCAGAGCAAGGCCATCTTTGGCGGTGACGGCAGCACAAACGTCGGCAGGGCCTTCTTTGGCGCCATCCAGGGGTCGACTGCATTCGCCTCCACGTTCCCCCACATCTTCGGCGCCGATCCTGCGCTCACCAACAAGATCCCCTGCCTCATCCCGTGCGCCATCGATCAGGACCCGTATTTCCGCATGACCAGAGACGTCGCGGCTCGGCTTCACTGGGCGAAGCCCTGCATGATCCACGCGCGATTCCTCGACGCTTTGCAGGGCCCGGGCTCCAAGATGTCTGCGTCCGTTGACTCTTCAGCAATCTTTATGAAGGACACGCCCAACCAGATCAAGAACAAGATCGTCAAGTACGCCTTCAGCGGTGGCAGAGAGACCGTGGAAGAGCACCGAGAGAAGGGCGGGCAACCCGAGATCGACGTCAGCTACCAGTACCTGAAGTACTTCATGGAGGACGACGAGGAGCTGAAGAAGGTCCACGACTCGTACAAGAAGGGCGAGATCCTGACGGGCGAGCTCAAGGCGCTGTGCATCAAGCACCTGCAGGACTACGTCAAGGAGTTTCAAGAGAACCGGGCCAAGGTGACGGATGAGGTTCGCGATCAATTCATGGCCATACGGCCGCTCGAGTGCAAGGGCAACCCCAAGGCGCCAATTGAGCTGCCCATCCGGGAAAAGGCAGCCGCTGCCGGGGAAGGAGCCGGCGAGGGTGGTTCTGGGGACGGGAAGCTGACCAAGAACCAGCTCAAGAAACTCGAGAAGCAGAAGCAGATAGAGGCAAGAAAGTTGGCCAAGGCGCAGGAGAAGGAGGCCGGCACGAAGGAGTAGCCGACGGGCGGAACCAAGCATAATGCCAGGTTATGCTCTCGTCACGCCAGGCAGCTTAGGTTTACCCTATGGGGCCTATCGCAAGCTGATAATACCACAACCGGGGAGATGTCTGCCACAGGGTGTGGCACCCAGAAAGCTGCGCCAAAGCTTGTCTCGACGATATTGTAGGCTGCCCTGCGCAGCAAGTCTCGTCACGGCGGCAGAATGCCGGACCGTATTCTGGACCGGTCTCACTGCAATGTGTAAAATGTAACCTTGCTCTGTGTGAAATTCTCTGTAGAAAAGTGAAAAAGGTCGAGGGGAATATACCAAAGCGGCCTTTAGCAGTGAACACCCTAACTCACCGCCCAGCCCATCCCATCCGTCCGTCCGTCCATTCCATTTTACTCAGCCGTCCCATGATGTGTACCGCCCAATCGACGTGCACATGGCTACCCGAAGTTGCCCAAGCCCGAATTATCTTTTCATGACAGGACGAGACGAAAGCAGTCCCAGCTGGCCAATCGTAACCTGGGAGAGCGGCGCCGGAGCTGCATGGTTGCCGGTTCGGGCTGCCGGTGCTCCACACCGTTTTACGTCTTTGAGCTTCCTTCCGAGCGAAACCCGCGCCGATATAGCTCCCGCACCCTGTTCGCCTCCGTCCGATGGGGACGCTTGGCTAGCAAGAGGGGTCGAAGAAACCATGTCGTCTGCGCCATGAGCCGTTGAATGACTAGGGAGAGGCTACTAGAGGTGCACACTGAGAAGGGTTAGCTGTATCCGGATTCGAGTACAAAGCTTGCGGCACCCTCCCGACAAGTTAGCTTTCAGTCGTCACGACACATACATTGTTTTTTTTCTTTCACAGGCTCAGTCTCTGTGCCGGCCTCGATTGTCTTCCCCTGCTCTTGAGTTCTTGTCGCAAGCTCCCCACTCTCTGACGCTGACTGGCCACATACGTGAAAGTCAATGGGCATTTGCTCGGATCCCAGCCAGTGCCATCGTCCAGAACTGAGAGACATACTTTATTGTTTCCGCCAGTCAGTCTCACATAGGGTCGCCCAACAGGAAGCCTATGCAAGATGCCTCTTTCACCGAGCGACCTCTTCCCACCTGGGAGACCGATATTTGCCAAGTTCAACAGCAGGAGGAGCGTTGTGCACAGCACTAAGGGCATGATCGCCTGCACCCAGCCCCTGGCAGCCAAATGCGGCATCGATGTCCTCAACGCCGGCGGCAACGCAGCTGTAAGTTCCTGGCGCCCGTGCCCATCGCAAGTCTGGAACGCTGGCTGACAGGCGGGCACCTTGTCGCCCCCCTCTGTTCCAGGACGCTGCAGTCGCGGTGGCGGCGGGCATAAACATGACGGAGCCCTGCTCCACGGGTATCGGCGGCGACATGTTCTGCCTGTTCTATGACGCCAAGACGAAAAAGGTCAGCGCGCTCAACGGGTCCGGGCGTTCGGGCGCCCATTGCACCCTGGAACAGCTGCGGCAGGACCTCGGCCCCGAAGCCCGGTCGATTCCGGCCCGCAGCGCGCACGCCGTAACGGTGCCGGGCGCCGCGGCGGGATGGGTGGACACGGTCGAGACGTTCGGCTCCGGGCGGCTGAGCATGGAGCAGATCCTCAAGCCGGCGATCGTGCTGGGCGAGGATGGCTTCCCCGTGAGTGAGTTAACCGCAGACATGTGGGCCAACTCAGAGGACTTGCTCAAGTCGCAGAGCCCCAACGGCAGCGAGATGCTCAAGGCCGACCCGGCGGCCCCCGGAGGTTTCAGGGCGCCCAGAGCGGGCGAGATCATGAAGAACCCGACGCTGGCTAGGACGATGCGGACGCTGGCCAGGGAAGGGAAAAAGGGGTTCTACACGGGACGCATCGCGGAGGCCATCATAGAGGTCGTGCGAAGCAAGGACAGCCGCCTGCAACTGGACGACCTCGAGCACCATCTCGGGCTGGGCAGCGAGCTCGTGGAGCCCATATCGGTCAAGTTCCGGGGCCAGGGCCTGCAGAGGGGCAGGAAGCGGGACGCGGACGGGGAGGTCAAGGACAGCGCGGCGGACGATGGCGAAAAGGGCGTCGAGCTCTGGGAGCACCCGCCCAACGGGCAGGGCCTCGTGGCGCTCATGGCGCTGGGCATCTTCCAGGAGCTCGAGAAGCAGGGAAAGATCCCGACCTTCACGTCGGCGCAGCATAACTCGGCCGCATACCTGCACGCCGTCATCGAGTCGCTGCGCATCGCCTTCGCCGACGGCAACTGGTGGGTGGCTGACCCCAGCGCCTCCGAGGTCCCTAGTGCCGGGCTCACCGACCCGGCGTACCTCGCCGAGCGCGCCCAGCTGTTCGACCCGAACAAGGCGTCCACCGGCGGCATCGAGCACGGATCCCCCGCCATGCGGAGCAGCGACACGGTGTACTTTGCCGTGTCCGACTCCGAGGGCAACGCCATCTCCTTCATCAACTCCAACTACGAAGGGTTCGGGACCGGCATCGTGCCCAAGGGCTGCGGCTTCACGCTGCAAAACCGCGGCGCCAACTTCGAACTCGCCCCAGAGAAGCACCCCAACCTCTACGCGCCGCGCAAGCGGCCTTACCACACCATCATTCCGGGTCTGGTGACCAACCTCTCCGACAACTCGCTGCATAGCGTGTTCGGCGTGATGGGCGGCTTCATGCAGCCGCAAGGCCACGTACAGGTGCTGCTCGGCCAGATCATCGGCAAGCTGAGCCCCCAGCAGGCGCTGGACGCACCGCGCGTGTACATCGGTCCCAACAGCGACGGCAGCAACATGACTGTCAACGCGGAGGAGGGCATTCCGCGGGCGACCATCGACCAGCTGAGGAATCTGGGCCATCGAGTTACCACCGTGACCGGGCTTGCGAGGTCAACGTTCGGGAGAGGGCAGATCATCAGATGGACGGTCGATCCTATCGAAAAGACAGGGGTGTGGTCCGCTGGTACCGACCAGCGGGGTGATGGAGCTGCATATCCTGTGTAAGACCCAGGGGCGCATTGGGATACGTCGCGTCAATGTGCAAGTAGGAGTAGTTGGTGGTCGCGTATATACACTGGGGCTGGCCGCTTCAGGTCGACCTCCCATAGCCATATTTATTGCTGCAAGCTTTTCCGTGATCTTGTCACACTGCGTTGCGTTAGTAGTAATGTACAACGAGGCTCTCATTTGAGACCTCGATAATCCCTACAAAGGCCCACAGCATATACCAACAGAGTCTTTCGTCCCATCTATGCAATAGATTGGCTGGCGCCCGCGTGGCAGCCTTCACCACTCACCCTACTCCTTCTTCTCCTCGCCCTCAGCGGCCTCGGGAGCTGCCAGGACCGTCTTCTCCTCGAGCAATTTCGCAAGCTCGCCGTTCTGATGCATCGAGATCAGGATGTCGCAGCCACCGATGAACTCCTTGTCGACGTATAGCTGGGGGATCGTGGGCCAGTCCGAGTACTCCTTGATGCCTGTAACCCATTATCAAATTAGCCCTCGCTGTTTGTGCTGCCAGCTCGACCACCAGACTACAGCCTCATGAGGGCTGTCTACCCACCTGCGCGCAGCTCGGCATCCTCCAGTACGTTGAAGGCGGCGAACTTGTTAGGGTCGACGCCCTGCAGCCCCAGGATCTGGATGCTGGCCCTAGAGAAGCCGCATTGTGGGGTCTCTGGGGTGCCCTTCATGAACAGTACCACCGGCGCGGAGGCGACAGCCTTGTCGATTGCTTGCCTTGTGGCATCGGAGAGGAGGCGTTGTTGTGCGAGCGACAGCATGGGCGATCGCACGAAGGCCTGGACGGCCGGTCTCGAAGCCCGCGCCGCCAGGGACGACGCCGCTGGGCGCGCGGCTTGCCGAAGCAGCTGCTGCGGAGATTGGTCAGAACATGGTTGTTTTGCTGGCGCGAGAGGAAGGGCCAGGACTTACTGGTGATAGTGTCGGCCGCATGAACATGTTGGGCGTCTTGATGTGAAGAAGACGGACAGGTTGTTGAGAGAGGAGGCGAACTGGGCGAATGCTGTCGCTCCCAAGTTCTGATGGCGTCAGTCGTTGGTCGGTGGGCCCACAAAAGTTTGGCCAATGCCGAGACGCGATCGGTAATCACTGCAGTACGTACCGACAACCTCGCCTCATCACCGCTCGTGTACCAAAAGGCAATCATTCAAGTCTGCCTGAGACAAGCTTGGAGATCTCGGAAGACGATGGGTTGAATCACAAGTTTTTCAATCGTGGACAGTTAGCATGACGGCTCGTAAGCCTGCGCCTTCCTCGAGACCACCAACTCTCAAGCTTAATCCATCGTCAACCGATTTCGGCACCGTTACTTTGTGCACCGTTACTTTGTGCACCGTTACTTTGTTTTGTAAGCCGCTTGATTTCTCACCTACGTACAGCTTTCAGAGATCGGAAAACTGCATCAATCTCAGCCATATTGCCCGTAGAACACGACTTTGAGTAGGTCTACTCTGTAGACACCGTCACAAGTTTGAGGACAAGACATCAGGTATCAGGTGTTGAAAGCTTAATCGCTTGTTCGACTGGAACTATACGACAATATTAGACTCAGCCGTCCCACCCAGCCATGGCAGACACCACAGCAGCAACAGCCAGCCCGCCGCCAACCAACGCGCTGGCGGAGCTCACCGCCGCACGCCACGACGGCAAAGCCCACCTCCTCCTCGCGGCCTCGGGCTCCGTAGCAACAATCAAGATCCCCAACATCATAGCCGCCCTGACCAGGGCCCACCCGCCATCGGCCCTCTCCATCCGGCTGATCCTCACCTCGTCCGCCTCCAACTTCCTCGCGGGCCAGTCGCCCGAGCAGCCGCACCTGCGGGCCCTGCTGGCCGACACCCCGGGGCTGGACGCCGTCTACCACGACGGGGACGAGTGGGGCCGCGGCCCGGCGGTCGGGCCCGAGGAGGGCGTCTGGCGCCGCGGCGGGGCCATCCTGCACATCGAGCTGCGCCGCTGGGCCGACCTCATGGCCGTCGTGCCCCTGAGCGCAAACACCCTGGCCAAGGTCGTCGCGGGCATCTGCGACAACCTCCTGACGAGCGTCGTGCGCGCGTGGGACGTCGACGGGCGCGTCGACGGCAAGAGGAAGAGGATATTGGTCGCCCCGGCCATGAACGTGAGTTGCTTCACAGGATCCCCCCCTCCTTTCTCCCTCTACACCTTACAATACCCCCCGTTGCCGCCTTGCGTCTATACCCCAGCAGCATCGGTGTGATTATTTCCCAGGCCAGAAAGGGGCACACTCGGACTGACTGCAGCAAACAGACGGCCATGTGGCTCCACCCCATAACAGCAAAGCAGATCCGCGTGCTGGCTGAGGACTGGGGCGTGGTCGAGGCTGCAGATGGGACCATAGAATCGGGCTGGTTCGAGGTCCTCAGACCGCAGGAGAAGAGCCTCGCCTGTGGTGACGTCGGTGACGGTGCCATGATGGAGTGGACCGGGGTCGTGAAGATAATAGAAGCGAGGCTGGGCTTGGGGTCGGGTCGATCCTCACGATAGCATACGGAATACCTCGAGAGGGCGGCTGTTAGGATCATATCTACCTAGGTAATTATTTCCGTTTCAGGGAGATGTGAAGCAAACACGTGGCGGACCTCCCAGAAGGTGCAGATATCACACTCTCTCAACGTGGTGGGAAGAAATTCGTCAGCACGATGGAAACCTCCAGTGATAGATGAAGTCATTATCCGTTTGGGTTCTGCAGCGTAGTATTACATTAATAAAACTATCATCGGTGGCAGAGGATGACTGCAGATGTCTCTCCTCGCCAGATGCACCCCTTTCTTGTTCATGCGTGCCTTTGCCTTTTGCCAAACCAACCAGCTCATGCAACCCAAACGCCACAGCCAATCAAGAAAAGCGCCAGGGGCCCCGAGCTGCTGCCCGACCGCTTTTTTTGTAGAGGCTCCTGCTTCCCGTTCGGTGTAGAAAACATAAATCGTCGTGAGGACAGGCAGACGTCTTTTTGGTCAGTCAAGCCTTGTCTTTGTATCCGAAGAGAAACCATCCTAATGATGATGCAATTGATAAGTGGCACTGCCGTGCTGAAGAAAGGAGTAGAAAGGTCATGCCATGCTGCTTGCTACATGATGTCGAGGCATACGGTCGTGGCCCCGCCCGTATCGACTGCTGTTCAACAACGAGTGGCTCGCTGAAGCACTTCGCAGTGTCCCACTCGAACATTCCGTGGTGCGCAAGGGGATGCCTAGCATGGCGGGCTGCACCTAGTCGTGTCGGAACGTACAAGAGTCACCCTTGCTGCACATTCCCTTGGCCCAGAATGTACAAGGCTTGGTGCCGATCTTGTTGGGGTTGATGCCACGGGGTACATTGGTAGCATGTTTTCCGCCGCGGCCTTTGTCCCGACGCCCTTGATGGTCCGCATCCCGGTCTCTGTCGTATTCACGGTCGTCGTCGGCTGCTTGGCCGCTGTTCGTTGTCTGTTGCGCCCGTTGCGACTGATCCGGCGCCTGGCCTGCAGCTAGGGACATAATGTAGGCCATATAGTCGGGGTCGGCGGCGTTGGGAGTGGCGTGCTGTACTTGTGGCTGGGTGGTGGGAGCGCCACTGAGGCTTGCAAGCAGTGCTTGGAGGCCAGGGTCTGCAGCGGCCTGAGCTGGCTGTGGCTGGTTTTGAGCGGGTGTGGCACTCAGGGCGGCTAGGACGGCCTGCAGCTGAGCATTGGATTCACCGGAAGCTTGCACTGGGGCAGCCTGCTGCTGCTGGACAGGCTGCGCGATCTGTTGATAAGGGTCGTAGGCTTGCACATACGGCGCCTGCGAAGCAGGCTGAGCCTGCTGGGCTTGGTACTGCTGGAGCTGTGCATAGTAAGCCGCCCAGGCTGCTGCTTGTTGATCGGTGGTGCTCTGAGCAGCCGAAGGCACCAGATGCTGCTGTACAGCAATAGGCTGTGCTGCCTGCTGTTGTTGGGCCCGGTGGTCCATCCGTTGCCTGTCTTTATTGTATCCGTGCCACCACTCTGCAACCTTGGCCGCATCATGCCTCATCCACTCAGGCGGTTCGGCGGGTGGCACAGGTTTGCCTTGGAGCATCTCTGCCACGCCCTCAACCAGATCGGCTGCTAGCTGAACCCCAGGATCCGCGTAATCGTAGCGGCGGCGCGTCTTGGGGTTTGCTGGATCGTAAGGATTGGGATCCCTCCACTTCTTGGCTTGTTCGGAAGTGAGAAGCGCAAAGACCTGATCCTCTCTTGATATGTCTTGGTGAAGGAGCGGCGCGGGCGAATCTAGGGCGCTCGATGCGTTGGTGTGCATGTTGGGTTGACCTGTGGCGCCAGGCATCGGAGCCTGTCCTTTCTGGGCCCTGCGCAACGCGTTCAACCGTGCCCAAGAAAGGCCACGTGAATTTGCTTCGTTCCAACGGAGATGAATCTCAGCAAGCTGTGGCCCATCCTGCGGCAAGGAGGCGACAGCGCCTGACTGCATGTCTGTGTCCTCTTGTGGCTGCAAGTGCGGGGACTTGGGCGTGGGAGGGATGTCAGATGGGTCGGTATAGACGACCATCAGTTCCTTGCTCTCGCGCTCCGCAATGACTTTTTGCTGTTCGGTTTCGAAATTTACAAGGCCTCCACGGGTGACGGGTTGCTTGTCCCTCTTGTCGTGGGGGATTGAGGAAAAGCTAATGCCCGGAGGCTCGAACCATGGTCGGTAGGGTAGCTCGTCTTCTTCGTCCTCGTCCTCGAGTTGGGTGCCCCCCTGCAATCCCTGCTTGAGAACCATACCCTCGGACCTGTCATCTCGCGCGTCGCGTATCATGTTGCTGGCCCTGCCCTCGTCCTCGAGGCTCTCCCTGTGGAAGACTCTAACCTCCGTCAGTGCATCATCTTCCTTCCACGAGACCCGTAGATGACGTCTCTTCTCCTTCCGTAAGCGCCGTTCTCTCTCTTCCGGAGTCTCATCCTTCTTAACCTTGGACTCCTTTTCCGGTGTCGTGCGCCCGGCCGCCTTCGGCTTCGAGATTTCATCCAAGAGAGAACCAATCCCACCAAACTTGGAGACAACAGGAGCATCGTCTTTGGCCGGCTCTGTCTTCCTCGCTTTCGCAACTTCTGGCCTGGGTGCGCCGCCTTCCTTCTTGACCTCAGTCTTGGCCAAACCGCCGTCAGGCTTCGCCAATGGCGTTTTCGACGCGGACTTTGTCAGGAGTTTTGCTTTCGCGCCGAGCATGCCACTCCCAGCGAATAGCTTGGGTTGGGCAGTCGTGGCATTAGGAGAAGGGACAGCCACCTTGGACGGTGCCGACTTGTGGCCTGCGATATTTGCCTGCGGGGAGGACTCAGCAGCAACCCTCTTGGCGGACTTCACGTCGCTCTCCTCATCACGAGGCCGCTTCGCAGATGACACGGTCGGCGACGCCTTGGCGGATGTTGTACTCGGCACCTTCTTCTTGAGGGGATCGGAAGTAGCACCACTGGGCGCGGGCAGGCTCTTGGGTGGTGCGTTAAGGGGTTCTGGGGTCGAAGTGCCCTCTACACCGTCCAGCTGTCCCTCCTTCAGGACCTCCTCCTTGGTCTTCAAATTCTCCTTGATTTTCTTCACCAGTTCCTTCACATCTGCGTCACCTTTAGACTCGAACTTCTTGCTGATCTTGGCAAACTGGAGGTTTGTCATGAGGAACTCCTTCTCAATGGTCGTCACCTCTGACATCAGCCGCAGCACGGCCTTTGCAGCTTTGCCATTGTGGTCAGCGGAATTGTTGGCGTGGATCAAACATGTCACGAAGTCACTAATGAGCTTCTGATTCCCGCCCAGATTTGCCAGAACCTGGTGGTCGCCCCACGTGTTCGCTCCCTCCACGGCCCGATAAATAATCTCCAACCTGCGCGCGATCTTTTCCTTCAAGGCAACAGCATCACCCTCTTTCGCCGACTTAAGCTTTTGCTTCGCTGTCTGGAACTCGCCCGTGAGCCCGCGAATTAGCTTACCATATGCAGCCACAGCGGCGCCGATTTCAGTCCCCGAGGGGTTTGGTTTCGTCAGATAGACCACACCAGTCGAATCCCATTCAGCGGCGTCAGCTTCGTCTGCCGGTCGGGTCTTGCTTCGTTTGGGCCCTGGCTTGCGATAGGCTTTCTCCTTGGCAGCTGCAACCTCCCTCATCTTCTCTGCATAGTGAGCGGGCACGGCTCCACCAAAGTGCTGCTTTAGACGCTGCTCCTGTTCGCTCTGCCCCACGCTGTCATCTTTGTCCACGGCCTTGGACCATTCTCGTATGATTGAAGACGCAAGAGTTCGGATAATGTTGCTATGTGCTGGGAAACGGAAATCAAGCGGTCCACCGGAGATCTCATCTGGGTCTCTGAGATCGCCCATAGGTGTCTCTTGCTCCGAATCATCCTCAAGTTGCGCTGGCGTAGAAATCGAGAACCCAACGTATCTCGACCTAGCAGTTGGTATCGCCATGTCATCCTGCCTTATTACACGGGGTGGTGCAAGGCCACCCACGGTGGATTGTTGGAAAGAAGCTGGGGATTGACCAGGCACGTCGGCTTTCAAATGAACCAATGGCTGCACATTCGGCTGCGCGTTCGGCTGAGGGCTCGGCTGGACAGATTGAGCATACTGCTGCATATTTTGCTGGACTTTTGGTTTGATGTTCTGTATCGCGGCACTACTGTTCATCGCCATCGGACTGGGGGTCGGACGCGGCACAGCCATAGTTTGCGAGGACATCGCCTGCTGGATTTGAGGCTGCTGAGGCATGAACCGACTTTGCTTTGTGGGCTGATTCGAGAGAATTTGTTGCGACTGGGAACCGTTCATCTGCTGAGGAGCTGAGAACGGCACCGCTGGACTGCCACGGCCATTTGGAACTCCGTATTGCCCCTGCGGCATGGGGACTTGGGATATCTGGTGGCCACCAAATGGAGACTGCCGAAGCTGCGCACTTGTGCCGAGCGACTGAGGCGTGCCTACTCTAGGTGCCTGCTGTTGGAACCCTATCGTCTGGGGCTGACCTGGCTGCGGGTTTCCGTTTTGCAACGGGTTGACTGGCTGGTGTTGGATTATTGCAGGCTGCTGTTGCTGCTGCTCTTGCTGCTGCTGGTGCTGCTGGCTCATGCTGGGCTGTTGGTACTCATGTGCATGGCGCTGGCTCATCTGTTGAACCGCTGGTTGTGGCTGATGTGGCTGTGGGCTCCTGGAGTTGAGCGACACCTGCTGGCCTGGTGAGTAGTCATGGCCGCCGGAAGGCTCTGCAAGATACTGATGTTGCTGAGCCACGTTCGTGGGAATTTCGTGTGTGAACGCGCCGGGCAAGCCATTTTCATGAGAGCCATGCGGCAAGCCGCTGCCGTACGACACATTGGGCAATGGATTGGCCTCAAATCCAAAGCCATAATCCCATGGCAACTCTTGCTGGCCATCCAGTGATATCTGGGCCGGGTGGGAGTACGTCTGAGGCTGTTGATGGCTTGTCATGTGGAGATCCGACCCGGTGAAGCCTTGGACTTGATACGCTTGACCTTGATCCTGGGTCGGAGGCTGGTGCTGGTGTTGGGGGTGGGGGTGGGGGTGTTGGTGTTGGTGTTGGTGCTGAGGCTGATACGATGGGTACCCATTCCCGTGCATGAAGTTTGTTTCCTGCGGCTGCCACTGCTGGTGGGCATGAGCAACGGAATATGGGTTGTCGTCCAGACCACCGCCAGCAGGAGCGCCAAAGGTCGAGTTCACGAAGGACCCTTGGCCCGACTCGGGGCCATGTTGGTTAAAATGGGAGTAGCCCCATGGCTGGTTATCACCACTGGCCATGGTGTCTCCCACTGCCAACCTGCCGATGCGTTATTATGGAAGTGAAACGGCCCAAGATTATCGGCGGACAGGGATCTGAGATGACGCTAGCCCCGGATTGGAAAAGTGCGGGGACGAAGCTGGGCCTAAGACGGATTGAGAGTTAGCGGCAGGGAATGCATCACGTTAACGAAAGAGAGTGTGTGCATTTGACGATCCGAAAGTGCTGAAAAACATGAGGAGAAAGCTTGACAGGCAGGGGGCCGGGCAGCATTAACGCGGCCATGCCATCCTGCAGCCGCCACTTGGGGCATCCCATCAAGCAGTAAAGGAGACAGCAGACAACAAGCATCGGGTTCGCATCCCGGACAGAGGCACGGCAGACAGGTTTGACAGGCAGTCGGATGGGGTCTTGCAGCGGTTGGTCGGAGCTCAAGCCTTGGCTTGGACGAGGCTTCTTGGTTCAGCTTTGGATCTGCTCTTTTCTGTTCTGTTCTGTGATGCGAAGTCCTCACGGCCTAGTCCTCGGCCGGATCGGATTGACAGTGACGCATCCATATGTGTGTGTGTGTGTGTGCGCGCGCGAGCGCGTGTGTGTGTGGGATCGTAGAGTTGGTCGGGATGCAGAGAATCCTGGTACCGGGGCGATGTGAGAGCCGTGGGGTGTGCGGTGCTGCCGGATGATCTGGCTGAGCTGCCTAACAGCACCGGGCTTGATTGACCTGACCGTTGTTTTGGTCCGTCCCTCCCACCAAATCCGCGTGTCCTGATCGCAAGGCTCGGCGGAGAGAGGAAAACGGACAAACAAGGAATGATGTGATGGACAGACAGTACACGTGCAGTGCAGTGCGATGCAGTGCAGCTATGAAGATGCCGCCCAGTCAGGTCGAGCTGCTCTCAACCCTGAGAGGTCCTGGCCAGTATTTAGGAGTGCCAATTGCCAGATTTTATCGTTGTCGTCTCGATGCTTGGGTATGTGCGTGTGTATGCGTGCGGATGTATATGCGTGTGTGTGTCTGCCTGTCTGCCTGTCTGCCGTTCTGCCTGTCTGCCCAGCGTGGCCGGATCTGCATGGATCAAGGCCAGATGCCGATTGATGAGTCTTTGTCTGTCCTGCTTGCTTGCTTGCCTGCTTGCTGCAGCACCCGCGATCCCTAGCTCGGATGACGAGCATCTGGAAACCCGAGGATACACGCACTCATATTTTAAGTAGAGCCCTTTTGGTAGCCACTGGCGCTCGCAGAGCCTGTGTCGCAAGATCGCCGCACTTGAGTCGTGTTGCAGTGGCACGTCTCCCTCGGGATGGAGGTGGGCAATTTTTTTTTTAGTCGTTACCATTTGGAGGTGTGCTGCTGCTCACAGGTTTTCTCCCATGGTCCCATGCACCTCAAGAGGCTTCCAGTGCGCATTTAAACGCGGCATCTGGAGCTCCCAACAGGCACGCGGAACAACATTCAAGTATAGTTCATAAATAACATACGGTAGTGCTGTGCTCGGGTGCGCAGTGGTCGTGCGTGATGGTGATGGGAGGGGGGGGGGAAATGTAGTTGGGGGGCTTGGAGAGTGTAAATGCATACCCTGGGTCCGTCCGTCGGCCTGGTTTGGATGTTTTCAGAGGTCCAAAGCCAGCCCAGAGATCCTTCCCACGCCGCTTGATCGCGCCTCGGAGGCTCTATGCTCCATCAAGACAAAGCGACAGGGCTGAGGCACGTTACAACATCGCTCTCCCTCTCTGATACGCGAGAGACGGCGAGAGGCGCGTTCTGTCTATCTGAAAGGATTGACTGGCCTTGGCTTGAGATTTTGACTTGACTTGACTGTGACTGCAAATGAAGGAACAACCGAATCAACGACTTGGATGGATGGTAAAGGTACAATGCCAAAATCCACGGATATTAACAAGTTCCCGAGGTCTATCAGACGGGAGTGGCGATTCCGCTCCGGATAATGGACTTTTGATAGTCTCTACGTGGAAGACGGATGTCGTCGCGGCTTTGTTGATGGTTGAGAAGAAGAGAGAGGAGAGGTCAGAGGTCGGGAGGGAAAGGAGACGGTGGATGGGCAGACGAGGGAAAAGGGCTAGCTGGTCATTGTTTCATCAGCAGCCAGCGCCCAGCTGCCCAAAAATGGCCGTCGCCTCTTACCAGCTCAATCAAATCGGCTAGCAGCAGAGCAAGGTACTGTGAAGCAGGTGCACGCGCGCAGGGCGACCGGGGGGGCCTTCTGGCGGGGCACCGTCACGGCCCTATCTGACGAGGGAGACTTGGCCTGTCAGGCCTGGCACAAGCGCCTCGGCTGGTTATCCAGCATCCTTCCGTCATTGCGCCGGGTCCCAAGTTGGTCCCAAACGGCGCTGCTGCTGCTGCATTATGTCAGCTTCCAGAACAAGACGGCAGGAAGCCCAGGCTTACAGCTACGTATTGTGTAAGTCGGAGGAAGCTTCAGACAATAGACCGCCTCCCCCCCAATTTTCAAGCCTACTGCCCGGTCACTCTTGAAGTTTGCGAGGACAGCTGTCGCCAAAGTGTAGCCTGCGTCAGCCACCGTCTTCAGGCTGGCCGGCCTCACTGCGAGTTCTGTCGTCGAATACCCGATCCCTTCTTGTCCACCTAGGTACACTTTGTTCGCACCTGGGAAACGTGTCTCTGCGCAGCCAAACCGCCCATGCCGAGCTCCCACCCCGAACAACACCACCGCTACGAAGGCTGTCAATAGCTGCTCCGACCAGTCATCATGGCAGCGCGCGGCTCCTCGCTGCGCGACAAACAGATCGCTTCGCTCAAGAAGATCTTGAACCTGAACGAAGACATCGAAGCCGGCGACAATGACGACCCCCAAGCCAATGGCCTTGCAACTTCGCCAATTGCCTGGAAGGTGCTCGTCTTTGATGACCTGGGCCAAGAGTACGATTACTGTGCTGCTTCCCATAGACGCGGGCGCTCTGTTTGCTGATGTTGGGGACTACAGTGTCATCAGCTCGGTCCTGAGGGTCAGCGACCTCCGGAGCCTAGGGGTTACAATACACCTGTGAGATACGCGCACGTTCCTTTCAGCGTCGGGATGGCTTGAGCTGACCCAAGAGGTGACTAGGAAAATCACTGCGCAGCGTGCGCCAATACCCGACGTGCCAGTCGTCTACTTGCTGGAGCCGAACGCGCAGAACCTCCAGAGGATTACCGACGACCTTCAGAAAGGACTATACACCCCTGCGTACATAAACTTCCTGTCCTCGATCCCTCGGCCGCTGCTCGAAGACTTCGCGACAATGACCGCCACGGCAGAAACATCCGAGCACATTGCGCACGTATATGACCAGTACCTGAACTTCATTGTAGCCGAACCAGATCTGTTCTCCTTGGGCATGGAGAAGGATCACGTCTACTGGGCACTGAACAGCGCAAGAACCAGGGATGAAGAGCTTGACCACGTCGTTGACAAGATTGTCAGTGGCCTGTTCTCCGTCATCGTCACCATGGGTGTGATACCAATCATACGTGCCAGCCGTGGCGCCGCTGCCGAGATGATAGCCCAGAAGCTTGACCGGAAACTACGTGATCATATCTTGAACTCGAGCTCCAAGGACGGTCTCTTCTCGAACCGGCCCAGTTCTTCGGCTGGAACCCCTACTTCGCGGCCTGTCCTTGTCCTCCTGGACAGGAATGTTGATCTTACACCGATGCTTTCACATGGTTGGACATACCAACACCTGGTACACGATGTTCTCAACATGAAGCTGAACCGCATTACCATCGAGACGCCCATCGACGAATCGAAGCCCGAGAAGGGTGTCACGAAGAAAGCGTACGACCTGACGGCCAATGACTTCTTTTGGTCCAAGAACTCGGGTCTGCCATTCCAAGAAGTGGCAGAAGACATTGATGCGGAGCTGAACCGGTACAAGGAGGAGTCAGCCGCCATCACAAAGAAGACTGGCATATCCGACCTTGAGAACCTCGACATGGACACGAGTGCCAGTGCTCAACACCTCAAGGCCGCGCTCACAGTACTTCCGGAGCTCAGGGAGCGGAAGGCTGTCTTGGACATGCACATGAACATACTGGCAGCTATCTTGAGTGCGATCCAGAAGCGAGCCTTGAATGTAAGCGGCTATTTTCTGCACAGGCCCGAGACAGGTGGCTAATATGATACCAGGAATACTACTCCATAGAATCGAACGTGATGAAACAGACTAAAGCCCAGGTACTAGACTTGATTAAAGATAAAGAAAAGGGCGACACCGCCCTGGACAAGTTGCGCCTCTTCGTCGTCTGGTTCCTCAGCACAGAAACAGATATCGGCAGGACAGAGTGGCAACAGTTTGAGGAAGCTCTCACGGCAGCGGGGGTCGACGCCACCTGCCTACCATACATACGACAGTAAGAAACCGCCGCTCTGCACCAGATCTGGCGAAACTGTGTACTAACATCGGAACTCAGGGTCCGTGCTACGACGAAGATGACACAACTCACTACTCTGGACTCCTCGACAGCTCAGCAGCAGCCATCTGCATCCTCAGACCTCTTCAACCGCTTCTCAAATATTTCTTCACGGCTCACAGACCGCCTCAAGGAGACAGGCGTGCCAACAGGGGCCCTTTCAGCCAATTTCGATTCAATTGTCGGCGGGCTGAAGAACTTCCTCCCTGCAAATCAAGATCTCACCACCACCAAAATCGTCGAGTCCATCATGGACCCGTCCAGTGCCGCTTCATCGGCCATAGCCAAGACAGAGAACTACCTCTACTTCGACCCGCGGAGTGACCGAGCAAGGGGTACCCTGCCGCCACCCTCTACTCTGCGAGCAGGTGGTGCCGCACCGGGTGCGATGCCAGGCAGCACGAATCTCGGCCCAGGATCAGGAGCATCCTTCGGGCAGAGGAGACAGGGCTTCTCGGAGGCCGTCGTGTTTACAGTTGGCGGTGGGAGTATGGCCGAGTATGGCAACTTGCAAGAATGGATAAAGCGCACGGCGGGTAGCGGGGACAGGACGAAGCGAAGGATCGTGTATGGAAGTACGGAGCTCGTCAATGCTGCCGATTTCATCAAGGAGGAGTTGGAGAGGTTGGGCCGGGAGGTGCAGTAGGCTGGTCTCGCAGTCTGTCGCCCTCGATCAAGGTCTTGGCCGTGTGGGCACAGCCCAACCGAAGCCACGGTTTCCCAGGGGAATTGAAAATAATTTGCAGCCCTGCCACTCGTCCATAAACTGGTCCATGACCTGGCTATGGTGTCCTGACCCTGAGCGGGGCCACTTCAACACTGAAATATGCATTTGCACGTTGGAGGGACACCGTGGGCATTCTCATGTCGTCGACCAAGAATCACCTCCGACCCTGAGGCCTTCCCGTCCTTGCCAGCCTGCTGAGTCCAAGACTACCCTTTGCCACCAGAACACGGCACAAGCCGGTTGGGCACCATCGTCATCTCGCCGCTTGTCGACAGGCAGGCGAAGTGCTAGTCGGCCGTAATCTTGCACCTCCACAGCAAGCCTGCAGGAAAGCCGATGGGAATCTCCGAAAGCCCTCATTGGGCTTCCCCGACCGGCCCCGTTCAGCCGGGGGAGATATAAGTCATCCATCTCCAATCGCCCTCACCGGGCCTCTCCTATTTCCGGGACCTTCTGCGGTGCACCCGCCACCGCGGGGACTTGCATGCATCAGCAGGAGGTGATGATGGGATGCGTGAGCGCGTGAGACTGAGACCTGTTCCTTGTGCTGTCTCCGTTCATAGCCGGACCGAGTCCAGAAAGCCCCGGGGGCGGTGTTTTTATAAAAAGCAACGACTTCACCCCCCGAGTCGAGTCATGACTAGTAAGCCTTTCTGGCCACCATGCCAGAACCCTGTTCTTGTGGGATTATATTGGTATGAACGGGCAATAGTATAATATGTTGCTCCACGGGCCGAGCCCCCTTGACCGGAAGGAAGATGGTTCAAGCCCAGGTGGTAGACTTGGGTACCTGCGGTGCGGCGGGCACCCAGGACTCTCTTTTGTCCCTGGTGCCAGAGCAGGCCCCGCTTATCTGGCCCTTGCAGAAACAGGGTCCCAGGGTTTGTTTGTCTTGGCCGGCGATCACGGTTGAGTCGGGTCTAGCAGTTGGTGTTTTGGGCGAGACCCCCGCCTGCCGGAATGAAGGAGCCCACAACCCACATCAACGGCGAGATGTTGACACCACGGGAAAAAGCCATGACACAGCCTCGGGCAACGGGCTACGTATGCGCCACCGGCCTGGCTACGGGGCCCTGACACGGTCTGGAACACCTGCACGGAGGAGACTGGGAAGGAAGGATGCCGGCAAACGGTCGATTGTAAACAACAGGGTATCGCACTTTTTTGAAAATCAGATCGCTCGGACAAGAAAAATTATGTACAGAGAAAAGCGCAGCAGTATCATTGCTCGGCGGCCCCTCAGAGGGCCGAGCCGACGTGGACCACTTGCCCGTCGTCGTTGCTGAAGGTCGACCTCGACGCCCTCTGGTCCGTGTGGTCGCCGGTGCTCAGCTTCTCGAGGTCCCGCAGCTCGAAGTGCTCCACCGCCCGGGCACCGCCCAGGCCCGCCTCGCCCCCGTCGTTGTCGTGGGCCGATGCCGCCGTGCTGCCCCTCCTGCTCCCGGCCTCGCTCACGCTCACGTCCGAGAGCGAGTGCGGGTTGTTGGCCGCCGCCCAGGCGCGGCTGTTCCTGGCCGTCTTGTTGGTGCCCGTGCCGACGGTGGGGATCTGGCCCGCCGTCTCGTTCAGCTTGGTCGACATGAGCGACATCTGCAGGTCCTGTATGATGAGGCGGATCACGGGCAGCGTCTGGACAATGATGGTGCCTGCCACCTCGGCCTGGTACCAGACAACTGTGTGGCCTTGCCTCCAGACGTACCACGAGTCATATGTGTTGAGATTCGGGTCCAGCATGTACCACGTACGCACGCTCGTGAAGATGGCGATTCTGAAGTTTATCGAGTCAGCAGCCGCCAGGAGATTGCGAGTTCGGGACGATCCATGCGGTGCTTACACTGTGCCCAGGCTCATGGCCACGCAGAGGCCGATCTTCTCGTACCTCTCAATCCTCAGCTTCCATGTGACCAGCCATGGGAAAAGAGACAGGACAAAGTCTATGATGATGTTGAAAACTGCGCGAAACCTGTCAGCACCGAGATGCTTGAGCACCGCCGCGGCGCAATTCCCGCGTGGGAGGTTACTCACCGTTTTGCCCGATCTTGATTTGGAAGATTGTGTCATACGGGGCGCACACGCCCGGCATTTTCCACCAGTACTCGTCCTGGTCGCAATAGTTGACCCAGTTGAGGAAGAGCAGGATGACGAGATAGAGGTTAAGCGACACTATGATGACCCATAACGCGTACCTCTGCCAAGACTCTGTGATCCTCAGCAGGGTCACGGCGAATGCTGTCTTGGACAGAGTCTGGCCGACGGTGATGAGGCATGATGATATCGAGACGAGGATGAGCATGCGGTCGTCCCAGGTCTCGGCCACGTAGCCCGTGCGGAGCTCGACGGTTATGAAGATGTTGGTCACAAGGAGGACCACCTAGGACGGTGGTCAGTATCAAGGACCGATTTGATGAAGACGACATGTATGCGTCTTTTTCGTTTTTTGTTTTTTGTTTTGCTGTCTTGCTTACCCAAGAAGATATCAGTATGTGGTCGTCCCACCACAGACCGTGGCGCCGGTGCATTTTGCTCCACACACGGAGCGTCAGGAACGCCGTGGCTCCCACGAACAACGTCCATATCCCCCAGTTGACCTGGCTCTCCGGATTAACGAACTTCATCTCGGGCCCAGCCCGGGGGTTTTCCACGGCTGCGGAGCCGGTGGTGGTAGCAGAGCCGGTGGTGACCGACTCGTCCCGGGGCAAAAGCATAACACGCAACAACAGCAAGTGGAGGAAGAGAATGTGAATGTCAAGAGGCGATGACAAGGCCGTGCTTTTATCTACCGAGGAACGAGAGAAGGGTAGAGAAAAAAAATCCGGAGAAAAGAGAGGCTAGCCGCGCAGGGAACGGGATGGCGGCATGATCGTGATGTGAGGATCGGATCGGAGCAGGAAGTGACAGGCCGGGGAGGGAAGAGCCAGAAGCCTCTCTCGCACTCTCGTGGCGGCACCCCGAGGGCTGGTCCGCGTGGGATTCTTATTTATTCCTCCGCCCCCCTACCAGGCTGGACGGCCGTCGGTGGTGATACGAAGCGGAAATGATCTGCTGCTTGCGGGTCCAGTCTCGCCTGGGCGAACCTCGGGGGCTGTGACAAGCGAGACTCCACAAGGTCAATTTATCTGGCGCCTCATAAACCCCGTGCCCCTTAGCTAGAGCTAGGTATGTGAAATACGTCTTCGACTCCCGCAGCATGAACACGTTTTCCTCCCTGGCCGCGGAACCGGAAGTCGAGAAGAAGACTTGTGGAAACACCCACCTGTCGTGTATGCCCGACTGCTTGCATCCGGAGAATTTCTACCGTCAAGAACCAGGTGGGCTGGCCTAGTGTGGCGAGATTGCATCGGGGACCCGTTCGAGCCTCGTGAGGCGGCCGGCACTCATCACCACGGACCCTGACCGTGGTAGTGTAGTGAGTGCCACTGGTATTGCCCAGCCCACCCAGGGCGCTATCGTGAGGTTTCCCCGGGCTGCTAGACCTCGGGCTTCCGCGTGGGCGGGATGAGTGCCGTCCCCTACGTGACCGTGACTGGGGGACGTGTATGGGGTCCACAGGCCACACACCCTATGACATGCCCATCCCCACGAAACACTCAACCCACTGCTCTCCATGCAATATGTATGAGATGGGCCGGGCAGTGAAGAGTTTTCCGAGGCCGTGAATGTTGGCATCAACCACCAGCAGCCATTAGCCAAGTTTGGCAGCAGGATCGCGTACCTATTCAAGCATAAAAACACCCGGTTGCCGACCCGAGAGGACCCGCAATATACTGCAACCCCGTCACGCACCACCCGTCACGCAAGGCCGCGCCGTGCAGCACAGCGCCCCGTGAGAAGTGATAGACGGGGAGCCAAATTTGGCGGGCAGGATCGCCGCCTCAGATGTCGCAAGTCGCAGGTCGCAAGAGGGATCGGGATCCCATCACACCTTCCTGTTGCGTACTCGACGATGGCACAAGGCAGTCAATACGCCGAGCTGGCCCCTTCGTTTCTCCTTCATCCCTCCATCGCGGGAGGACAGACAGACATGTTTGGGTCCCACGGCCCACCCGCCCAGCCGGTTCCTGACCCACCTCCCCCATCACCTGCGCGAAACGAAACACCACCACCACCCAACCAGCCTGCCAGCCCAGGACGAGTTGGCCAAGTCAGTCACCCGCATCAAAAGTGGGGACCACCACCCCAAATCAACCCTCCTCGCCCCATCCCGAGAGCGAGGGCCACCAACATGATCACCCGGAGAAAACAACAGCAAAGGGGGCCAGAGATGAGCCAGAACGCAATCCAGCCACACATCCAGCCACCCATCTGTGCGCAACTTCCAGCTCCAGCGTGGGCCCATCCATGAACGGGGGATCTCGCCTCAAACTGATGGCGACACCCGGGGCCCCGTACGCGCCGCCTGCCGGACGGTGCTTTCATTGCTCATCTTGCGTCGTGAAACAAGAGGCTCCCGGTGGGTACGCGTGTGCCGTGCGGATACGCGCGTGGGTTGGTTATAAAGCGACAGCAACACCCCCAGGAGGGAGGGTTCGCCCAGCCGCGACGGTCCGCACAGAGAGGCCAGCGAAGAGTCCCTGGCGGTGAGCGCGTCCACCCGAGGGCGGGATCGTGTTCCCCTGGGCGCGTGGCCAGCAAGCTCGTCAGCAAGTCAGTCGGTCGGTCGGTCGGACGATCGACCAGCCAGCCCTAAGAACTGAGTTCATGGCAAGGCAAGGCATGGCGACAGGGACCGGGACACCTCAGATGCCGTCCGACATAGCCGCCGCCGCGCCAGCAGTGTTCCCTGGCCGGGCAGCCGGGCCACCACACAACCCTTCGAGGCGGAAGCTTTTAGTGGGAGAACAACGGCGGCTCGGTGGATCTGCGGTCAGGTCACCCGCAAGCATTGTCACAGCTCCCTGTAGCTTGGCAGGCGAATGTGCGTACTCACTCCAGCCGACGAGACCTGTCACATCAGCTCATCAACGCGGTGGGTGTCTCCGAGTGGCACGGGCGCGGAAACAAGCTGGGTATACCTTTATCCTTGCTGCTGGCCAGGGCGTTTCGGACCACGGGCGAGAAAGGTCTATATTTCCCCCTCAGTGATCACCGCGCAAGGTGGGAAAGGGGATGCTTCTTCACTTCATCTCCCCACCGGGGCTCTCTTGCACTGTCCATCGTACCTATACGCCAACTGCCAATCGCCATCGGAACGCTGCCACCCAGATAGGCTCCATGAGTCGCACCACTGAGGTGTTCGACGAAGTGCGGTACCGACTTCGACGGAGCCTAGGGTCCGTCGAGGCAAGTTGAGGGTCGGCCTGGAACGTCTGTACCCCGATATGCCTGCAACCGAGCTGCTGCTGCGGTCGTCTTGACTCGGTTCACGCGCGCCGGACTCGAGGAAGTCTCCGAGTCAGGACCAAACCTAACCAGATCGATGAGAACGACTTCTCCCAAGAACCGATGTCTCCCGTGGTAATAACGGCACGAGGTGCTAGCTTTGCAACCGTTTCAGCCATTGGTCCCAAGTCCAATACCCTGGTTGGAACTTGGGTCCAACGATTCTCAAGGCGGTTCATATCTCGTGCGTTTTGCCTACTCGAGAATCTGCCATCTTCACATGGAAGCCACCCGAGATCATTGGAGTCTACTGAGAGTTAGCCACCGTAACACCACAAGAGGCATACACGAACACTGAGCACGCAGAACCACACGCAGGTACACCGAATACCCTCTAACCATTTTAACTCGATAATTATTATGTAGTGCTTCTCTCGTCACAATAATTAGGCGGACGTCGAGTCCTTCCCTTCATCGGTTCCCGCCGTCTGTGCATCAACCTAGTGCCGGGTTCCCAAGTCCCAGGGCAAAGACATCCCGATGATGCGCTGGACCCAACCAACTCACACCAGACGAGGAGACATGTATAGAGAAAAACACAAACACACACACACACACACACACACACACACACACACACACAAGAACATCGATCCAGCCGGTGTATCGCAGCCAAAAGCATAGGAACAACTGACACAGGAGTGAGCCGGAGAAGCCAAACAGAAATCGTGGAACATCCCATTTGACATAGTTGAGAAAGTTTTGTAGTTCGTTTGCCGTTCGAAACGGGCAAATCATTCGTATCATTCAAAAGTAAGAAAGACATGGGTATGTAAGTAAAGTCCGCAGAAACACACACGCCAGAAGGAGGGGCCCCAAAAGACCGCGTACAAGTGAGAATGCAACGAGTAAAAAATGATCAAAAGGAGAACAGATGAAAAGCCAAAGGAAAATTCAAGAAGCTGTTCATCATCAAAGTCGTCACTCCTCTTTATCATCAGACGCCCCTAAACATCCTGACCACCAGGAACCACATGGCCCCGAGGAACTTGAACCCCGACAGCGCAGCAACCGAGTAGAGCACCACCGCCATGTAGATGGTCGTCCTGGTCGTTTCTGCCTTCTCTGCCGCGTCTTGGTCCGTAGTATTCGACGAGGTCCCAATCTTCTCCAGTCCTGCGGCACTCAGGACGACCGCGACCAGCGCAAAATTGGAGATCATCCAAACCAGCACGACTACAGTGCGGACACCACGGTAGTAGTCTTGTTTCTTCTCGTCGAGCTGCGAGGCCGTGAGAGGTTTGTTGTCCTTGACGGGCTTGCGACTGAACACCTGCAGTTCGCGATCGTACTGAGCGTTAAGGTCGCCCTCGTCGGGAAGGTCCGTCTTGCCCTGACCATCTTTGAGTTCGATGGAGGGCAGTTTATCCGGTTTGTCGTCACCTTTGGTACCCCATGAAATGTCGTGGGTATTACAGAAGGCATACACGTTAAGAATGTTGGTGAAGGTCGGGGTCAAGAGCATGTACTGCCCCAGAGACGTGATCATGTGCCATGGGTCGAACATGAGCAGCGAGGCGATGAGCCAGATTCCATAGGTCGACATGACCGAGACAATCAAGGTGTAGAAGACTTGGTTTTTGAAAAGATCGGCGACGTTGAATCCGTCGGCATCGTTGACGTCGGTCTGGATGGCTACCACGGAAATGTAGACGGCGGCAAACATCAGGTAACTAGGACAGGGCCTGATTAGCAGAGAAAAAAAGGCTCGCCTGGGTAGAGCTAGACTTACACGAAGATAATTGCCCAGAAGACGACCATTGCCATGTAGTATGGACCTGAGCCAGCTGGTCGATTACCCATTGAGAGCACGAAACAGGTCATGAGCGAGATGCCATAAAGCCATTCAAACACGATACCGAGTATACTACCAGCGGTGCCCAGGAGCGTCTCATCTCCCAAACTTGTTGTCAAAATCTTGAAGACCAGGAAGAAGTTGCCAATGGCAAACCATGCGAAGATCATGTTGATAGTGTTGAAGGTGAACTCGACGAAGAATGCCAATTTCCGCATCATGGAGTGATCCGAGCGGAAGAACTGATAGAAGTGTGCGATAGCGTAGATGGCAGCGAAAAAAGACCCGTTCAGCCACCTTCGACGTTGGAGGATGAGCTCGGTGACAGTATCCGGCACGTCGGTCTCGCCGGTGGCCGACTTCACGTACTGGAGGATCCAATGGCAGTTCCGCTTGGTGACGAGCTCGAAGCAGAGGATTCGATCCTCAGCGAGATACATGTTCGAAGTAAAGATACCGGCGCCCACACCTTCGAGCTTCTCGCCGGCAAAGTACTTTTCGAGCGGGCCCTGGCCATTCTTGTCATTTTGAAGAGCGACGTACCGGTACGCTGAGAAGGCACCCGGCAACACCGAGATGAAGCCGAACGCAGACTCGAGTGGCTTGTCGAGGATGTTGCTCATCTTATACTCGAAGTTCTGAGCCGCAACCAGGGGGTTGAAGAGATTTTTTCCACCTATAAATTTTATCAGTTGGGGTCGGTCCTTTCTACGAAGGGATTAAAAAAACTTGCCCGTGCCTAACATAGCCTTAATCTCACCGCAAGCGCCCGCGCACATAGGCTCGAGGTCGAAAGCCTTCCAGAGGTGGTAAATTGAGTTTCCGCCAGGCTTTGTTCCGGCGTCGATCAGAACGCAAATATTGGGATCCAGGACGCGACCGAAGGCGTTAAAGAACCACCGGTGAGAGTTGATCTTCTTCTGATTCTTCTCCTTCAGGCAAAAGAGGAGTTGGACCGGCTGCTGCTTGGGCACCAATTGGACCACGTCGTTCTTGATCTGCATGCCGACTTGTGAAGTGTACTCGTAGATGTGAGCCGTCACGTCTTTTTTGTTGACCTGTTGCTTGGCAATGCCCTCCTGGTACACACCCATACCAGCGAGAAGTGCCCTCGTCCTGGGGTTGATCTTGGCACGACCATCACTGACGATGCATACCACGATCTTCTTCCAGGCGTCTTTACCCCAAGTCTTGCTCTCAGTGCGCTTGCACATGTACTCGACGTTCTTGAGCACGCCGATCATGGTCCTTGCGAAGAGAATCTCGTCCTCGTTGTACATTGTGACGACGATAAATAACTCCGTGTGCCTGGTCTTGCTGAAGAGCTTCTGCCGAAGGGTGAAATTCTCATCGTAGAAATCGTTTGGATCACAGGTCGCCGCTGTGTATCGCATGTGGGTGAACTCGTCTCGGTCGCCATGAGGGACCTGGTTGAGCAGTCTTGGTGGGACGGGGCAGTCCAGGACCAAGTTACCCCGATATAAAAGTACTTCCTTGACCGTCTTCCAGCGCTTAAGCCCGCCGCCCCCTCCCTGTTGCTGTTGGGGGTTGTCCCTGTAGCCATCACTCATACTAGAGTCTTGATGTTGCAGCATGGGCCGTCTATCGTCATACTCGAAACCTGGCTCGAAGCCCGGCTGCGCTGCCTGAGCCTGCGGCTCGTAAGGCTGGTTGTAGTAGCCATCGTGGTGTGCCTCGGGGTTGACGGCGTATTCTTGGTAGCCGGCGTGCTGCTGCTGATCGTAGGGGTGGCCGCCGACGTTCTCCATTGATTGCTGCCTCACGGGTCAGTGGGACATGGACCATCTATCTTTAAAAGCGGACCGACTCACGGCTGTCTGCATGTGTAGGGAGTCCGCAGGGCTGTACGTCCTGCCAATGGCGGGCGGGCCCAATGGCATTTGAAGATGTGACGCAGACGGGTTCTGACCGTATGGATTATCGTCGAGTTGGTAGCCATGCTGGAGTGGATGGCCTGGCGAAGGCGTCCTGTGGGCATGAGGATCCATCGTGTGATGGTCGTAGTAGTCGTCGTCTGTGTGTGATGGCGATTAGACACTTGAACGTGATATATATGGCGAGGCGGGACGATCCCAAATCGCGGCCGGAGTATCAGCGGCTTAATGTTGTGCTGGGTCAAGGGAGCTGCGCCACGGCGTGTACTTCGTTGTGGACAAAGGTGCGAGCTCCCGGCCGTGGGCTTTGAGAAAGTGGTGATTGCGCGGGGCGTGTAGACAAGAAACCATCACACGACGGGCGGGAGGTACAATACAGTGGAGGGTAGGGGCAATAAAAGAGAAGAGTGGGTTGTTAGGAAGGAGGGTGGGATATTGTGTTTAGGTTCCGGGTTGGGGAATGCCCTGGCCGGCCTATGGCGCGAAGCGAGAGGAGGGGAGAGGAGAGCAGGAGGCCAGCCGGGGAGGAGGGGGTGAGGTTGGAGGAGACTTGCCTAATCGATTATACGACATGGTTGTTGAGTTCTCGCAATGCGCAGTCGAGGGTGGTTATTTGGAGCTTGTCCGTCACCAGTCAGGGGTTCGCAACGCAAACCTGGACGTATCTCGGGCCACAACCAAGTTCGAAGCCCACACAGTCTTGCCGTGTGATGATGGCTTGTGTCAGAGGTTGTAGTCTGGTCACTGGCCCCAACAGGACCCCTCTGGAATGTGCCAAGGGTATGTTGTATGGTGGAGCGTGGAGCGTGGAGCGTGCGTGGAGCGTGGGAGCGTGCTGTGGCAGAGACTCAAGTCGACGGGCACTGACGGCGGTTTCGGAAAGGGTGCTGCGGTCGGCTGCGGTGGTTTGAGCCCCTATTCCGTGCGGTACCTTTCTGCACCTGGGCTCATGCGAGTAGCCGCGATGTTGATTGCCTGATTGCCCTGCCTTGGAGAGGACACGGGACTGGGCGCGCGCGGAGCTCTCTGGTTCGGACGACGGCTGGGTTCCCAATCACAATCACAACCACGTCGCACTGCTAGCGAAAGAAGAAAAAAGACAGAACAGAGTTCCGGGCAAATCTCGCAGCGGCGTTGTCGAGTTGGTTGGCCACGACGCCGGAAAGCTACAACGACTATGGCTAGGCCGAGGCTTGGGAGGTCGGGAGGGTGCTGTCTGGGCTGTCAGGTTGTCTGGTTGGGTTGATGAAGGGGTCTCTGGCTCGAGATCAACGCGGGCACGACACTGGCTGGGTGAGAAGGGGCCGTTTCAGGCTCACAGGGGAGGCGCAGTAAGCTACCCGTGACGTCGGTTGGGAGGGAGCTGCCCGGGGGATCCCTTGGGCCTGCTGGGGCGCCTTATTGGCCCGTGCAGAGGCCTTGTGGGGAAGGGGGGCGGAGGGGGGTGGATGCAGGGATGTACTACACAATGCTGACCTGAATCCTGCAGAGGCCGGCTGCGACGACAAGCCCTTGGAGTCGCTGGTCACAATTTCAGCATGCTGTGGTATCACGATTGATTAATTATGGCTGATACTCATACCTACACTGTGGCTGATAGCTGCCCGCCCACCTGCAAAACCTCAACTGCCGTAGCCGACAGCGCATCCCAGCCCAGCCGGTCTTGGGTGCTATTGAGTCGCTGCAACCCTGTTTCGTCACCCTCATGCGAGCGGCCTCCTATTTTATTTCTACCACATGTAAAGTGCCTGCCCGTCAGTGACGTACTCCCTGTTGCCGACCGACCAATCCGAATACGTCTCGGCATGCTGCGGGAGGGCGTCTGCTGCGGCAGCTCACGATGGAGTCACCGGCAAGGACGAGAGAGGAAGAATAAAAAAACCCAGTTGTTGACGGGCGGTTGCGTGAGCAACCAAGGATCACAAGGTGGGGCAGCGAGACAAGCCACGGCTGGCACTGGCCAACTGGCGTCGCACACAAGCATCGGAATCAAGCCGATTTCCAGACTTCCAGCTCGCTGTCGCAAACTCCACATTGCTTACAAGCCCACCAGCGGTGGTGCCTCCCCACAGTGGGCCCGGCCGGGCAAAAAATGGCACTCAGCCTGTCGAGGATGGAGGCTGCGTGTGGCGCGGTCGTCCTCGTACACACACAGACCTGCGCACATGTACCTATGGGCATAGTCCCCAAAGCCCGGTCAAACTAAGTGCAGATCCCGCCCCGGCCCTTAGACCGGGCATGCAGGCGTGGCAGAGGCAAAGGAGAACGTCAGCTTCCAAAATAGCAACACCAACCCGCCCGACCCATCAATGAATGCCGTGCAGCAGAAAAGCTGCACCAAGTTCGCCGCCACTTCCGGCACCTCCAGGAGGATCCCGGCCCCAGGGTTCCGGGATCCAAGTCAGCCACAGCAGAGGCCACTCCACTCAGCACCCCACATACGTGTTGATTAGACAATATATCTACTACGCCACCTGCAATCGGCAAATTCTGCCGCGTCTCTGGGTTCCCTCGTGGATGTGCCCTCATGGGAACATCCAAGGCGTCCGCCCTTTTTGCCCAGCCTGGGTCTCTGCTGGTGGCCAGGGACAGCCATGCGGATCGTCGCAGGGCCTCCTAATCCCACGGTTTGAGCATCGAACAAATGTTGTTCAAATAGTCCCTGAGCGCGCAGCTTCCTCCCCTCGTTGACTATACTCTGTTTGGTTGGCCCGAGTCGACGGTTCCTCGCACCATGGCGTTCCTCACAGCGGAAGTTGGTGCGTTACTCACCTCGGGTCTCGGGGTCGATTATTAACAGACCAGGCCTCAGGCCTATGGCCTTGTCACTTTTCTCCAAACATGTTTAGATCCAAGGCCCTTCCAGCAGCCTCCTGGCCAAATCCTTGGTCGAGGCCCATGGCGTCTGCTATTGACCTGCCATGGGCCACTGGCATTGCGGGCTCAAGCTTGTCGAACTTTATAAACCTCAACTATGAGTCATCAATGTGCAGCAATGGAGGCAGATCCGTGCAACTGAATCCCAGGACTCGGGACCGCATGCAGCATACTTCGAGTCAAGTTCTATCACGTCCTGGCTATGCAGGCAGCAAGATTTGGATACCCGTCTCGTGGTAATGAATGGCGTGCAGAAAGGACTGAGGTGCCTTCAGTTGCTAAAGTTTTATACTTTCGGAAATACGCACTGAACCTGATTCAACTCTGCTGTGTTGTATGTGCAAGCGTCTATCTAATCGGAGCTGAAACGCGAATTTGCCCTTTGCATGTCTTGAAAGCATGCAAACATTGAAAGGCAACAATAAATAGACCATTGTATTGTCAAGTGGCTCTGAAGTTGCTGTGATTAGGACGTGCTTCTCTGGGTTCTCTTAGGTACAATAGTACAAGCCCAGCGGCCTCTGTGCTTCCTGGAGTCTCAAGAGGTCAACACTGTGCCCACCGCATAGGGCTCGCCGTTATGCAGCCTCCCTAGTAGGGTAGTCTACTTGAGTGCACGCCCTCCATCTAGTGTACACGTGTAGCGGCAGACGGACGGTGCCCCTGTCCGTACCTGCAGCTACCCCAGATCCACTCTGATATTGCCGAATCGGCACCGATGATTTTTCCTGAGGAAGGAGGCCGTCTGCAAACGAGCAGAGACACTACAATCTGCTTGCCTGCTTGCATGATGGAGGCCATGGCCATTGGATCAGGGCGTCTTGGCCGAAATTGCGAGTTTGCTTTTTTGCCTGGTTGGTTTGAGTACCGTTTGCCTCGAGGCCTGCTCTGGCTGTATGTTGTATTTTCCAGGCAGTAGTTTTGCCGAGACTCATTTCATTCACCCACCTGGTCCGGTCCCAGCTTCGTAGGCTCAAAGAAAGGCAACACCAGAGCTTCCTTGCATCACTGATTTCCATCTGCTTGACCATCAGCGTGCGGCCCAGGATCACACACCTTTTTGGCAACTCTTTCCATCCCGTCAAGATGCCTCCTCCGCCCCCATTCGACTTCTATTCTGAGCTTCAGGTTGATCGCTCAGCCTCCCCAGCTGAGATAAACGCTGCATACCGGCGCCTGGCCAGAGTCCACCACCCAGACAAGAACCCCGACAACCAGGAGGCAGCCACGGCCATTTTCCAGCGGCTTCAGATTGCCTACGAGACTCTTTCCGACCCAGACACACGTAAGCGTTACGACAGCGGTGACCTCTGGGACGACGAAGACTCCTGTGAGACTCCCTTTTCCCCTTTCTCATTCCCTACATTCTTTGAATTCATCACCGGGTCCCGCATCTTTGGCCGGTCTTCCCGTCATGACTTCCCGCAACCTCAACCAACCTACGACGACTTGAGGGCCGAGCGCGAGGCCCAGCGCGAGCGCCAAAGGACAGAGAACAAGCGACGAGAGGATGAGGCGAGAGCCAGGCGCGAGAAGGAGCAGACAATGCGCCGAGAGGCCGAGGAAGCCCGACGAGTGGCAAAGGAAGCTCGCCGAGAGGCATCTGAAAGGAGCGAGGCCCTGGAGAGACGCCGTCTCCAGGATGAAGAGCTGAAGAAACAGGAACAGCGATGGAGACAGATGGGAGCGGTTACAGATGACGAGAAGCTCCAGGCCTGCCTCCACTCAGACTTTTGTGGCAAGGTCAACCAGACCAAGAAGTTCAAGTGCACTGCATGCTCAGCCAGGCGTGGCATGACCGCCTTTGCATGCCCTCACTGCTCGACCCTTCTTTGCCAGCTGTGCGTCGCCAAATTCTCTGTGAAGCGCAAGAGACTGGAGATTAGAGAGCACGTGGAAGAGGCTGGTGCATCCAAGGACTCTGCTGGAGCGGGCAGCAAGCCCACCACCAACTTGCCCGGTGCCGAAGAGCCGTCGACCGGAACCTCCGATACCAACAAGGCTAAGAAAAAGAAGCGCCGGGCCAGGAAGCCATCCAAACAGACTTCCACATCAGGCAAGGGTTGCAATACCACTGGGAACAGTGCAGAGCGAGACACAGGCTTGGGCGGAGTAGATGAGGATGAGATAGCAACTGCTGACGGAGGGCTATACGCTTCTGACAACCCATTCGCCGTACTTGCGGGTGCTCAGGAACTCACGCCCCTCACGGACGAGAAGTCTGCACCAGCCGCTGGCACGACCGCTCAAGCGGCCGCTCCTCTCTCTGCCGCACGCCCTGACAAAGTCAACGATGACGACGGAAAGCCCACTTCTGCAAATCTTGCGCAGCCACAGAAGGAGAAGCAGAACAAGAAATTTGCCACCAAAAAGAGCGTCAAGGAAAATGCCAACATCAACGGCAAGAATCAACAAGACAGAATTGACACGTCTGCCAAGTCCAATGCGTCCAGCGGGACCCATGACAACCGTCGACAGGCTGTGGCTCAGAGCTCAAATGATGCCATCTCTCAGGCTAATCTTGCCAAAGTCACCTCCAAGACCACCACCAAGCGCGGAACGGACGTCGACGTGAACACCAAAGCGCCGGAGCCCGCATCCCACGCCGGCTCAGCTCGCGACCCTGGAGCAGAGGCAAACGGCGCTTACGTCGTGGCCAGTGGTCCACCGTGGAAACTGACTAGACCGGATCTACGCCAATCAATGGAGCAATTTGGGGTCGTGAGAAACCTGAAGCTCAACCGGCGGAAGGGTATCGCTCACGTCTATTTCGAGACGCACGACAGCGTGTGCCTCGCCATTGAGGCATCGCCTGTGGCTGTTGGCAAGGAACTCAGGGCTGAGGTGTCACCGATGATGTACTGCGGGGCCTGTGGAAAACCCAGCCATTCTGATGACCGTTGTTGGGCGAAGGGGAAGACTCAAGGACCCAGCTGAGAATCAGTCATTGTCGCTGGAGGGCTGGACTCGAAAGGCTCTGCATGTACGGCATGCAAGAATATTTCCCAGTCCGCCATCTTCACTCCAGGAAGGCGATGTAACCTTGCAGAAGACGGGGGAGATCATCCGATGCTGGGTCATGGGTCCATGTGAGACATGATGATAGGCTTGGATGGCCATAATCATGATTGTGTGGAGGGTGTTGAGATTGTGGGCTCCTGACGACCGGGAACCGTGCTGCCCGGTGCCACCATAACCGCCCGCTGCTAATAATTGAGGACGCCTATGCGCCTGGGCAACAGGTCGTTGACGAGACTGGGCTGGTTTGAGTTTGGAGTTTTGTAGATCAGAGACCCACACGGTACCTCCTTACGGGGGTGACTTTCTACAGTAGCAGCTGGCTAATTTGCTCTCAACAATTATTCAGGATACCTTAGGTAATCTCGGATGCCTCCCCGTTTTGTGGAAGTGCCATTATATTTCTGAAGCCCAAGAGATCCGTCCCCAGTGATATGTCTCGGTTCCTGAGTGAGACGGCGACCAATGTAACCGACCCATCCACCCCATGCGGCTGTATTGTTGACGGGACATATTGTTTGTCTAGTTACCTAGGTATAGAGTATTGACTCGAGACGATGTCCGGAATTGACTCTGGTAAAAGCACCAAGTAGTACTACTTGTTGTATATTTTCCCCGCCTACTCATTTGCAGCCAGTGACAAATTCGATTATGTTTCTGAGGCCATAGAAGTTCACATACAGTCCTTGCTAGGGTATCAATATATTATACACAATTACCCTCTTCAACACTTCCTACTCGTAGATGTAGCAGAATGGCCCCGCCGTCGTGCTCAAGAGCTCCTTGATCTGCCTAGGCGGCCCGGCAGCGTAACCATACTGCACATAATCATCGGCAGTGGTATTAGGGCTGACCGGGTCGTTGAGGAATGTGCCAGTCCCAGCAATGCTGTTGTCACCGCCGGCGCGCGCCTCGGGGTCTTGCATCTGCCACAGCCACCACACGCGGTCAATCATGGCGTGGTGCAGGTAGAACGCAGGGTCTCCTGGCGAGACGTAGAGGTCGCGGCCTGGGTCCCCGCCTAGGGAAAAGTGGCCTGTTGTTCAATATGTCAGCTACCCTGGACAATGGCCCAAACTCAAAGCAAGGGAATTCCTCACCTCCGCCGTGCACTCCCAGCGTGGTGCCGCCGGGCACGAGAGCGTCGGGCCAGCCCTGGAAGACCAGCTGGAAGGTAGCGATGTCCGGGTAGTCCTGGACGACGCTCAGCACGTTGCTGGCGTTGGCGAAGTTCTGGTTGATGTAGTCTGTGAGGTCGCGCCTGAGGCAGCGCGGGTTCCAGGAGAAGATGCCCGTGTCGTTGTGCGGGTTCACCTCGGACACACCGCCGGGCAGGGCGACCGAGACGGGGCCCAGGTTCACCGTGTAGTTGGCAAAGGGGCCCGACTTGACGCAGCCGCCGCCGGTGCCCGCGGGGACCCAGAACGGGTCGAGGCCGCCCCCCGCGACGTTGACCGAGGACTTGTTGGCGATGAAGTAGCCGTCCCCGGACATGGAAGTGTCGCTGCCGTCGAACACCGGCGAGGCGTGGAGCCCCGTGATAGCTGTCTTGGGCCAGTTCCAGTACTGTAGTCCCGTCAGTGCTCACGACTCATTGCGTCCATAATCCGGTGACGGTGAATTCAGCGCGTACCGGCAGGTTCCCTGGATATCCGCATTCATCCTTCAATGCTTCTTCGAAGAGATAGATGAAATAACGATGCCATGATAGGAAGGTGCCGGTGTAGTGAATGGTCGTGGTCTGGTTCATGTGTGTTGCAACGAAATCATCGAATCGCGTCTTGATTCCAGATCCAAGCTCTGAGGGAGCGAGAGCAGGTGTAGACTGCAGACACTTGACCGCCCTGATGTAGTCCTTTTTCTCATCTCTGGAGAAAGAATCCCTTCATCGAAGCTGGTCAGTACTCGACTGCCGTCTTCAGATAGAACATTGAAACGTCTGAACGCCATGAAGGCCTGGGACTCACCACTCCCTACGAATCCTGACGTTAGCCTCAGTGCAGCTCCCATTGCTCTTGTGCAGGCTGTCCACTGCATTTGATCGAGCTGAGTCAAAGAGGCCTTGGAGTTCATTGTAGGTATCATAATTGGCTGGGTCGCTGAATCGGCCAAAAGGCCCTGAACGGGCGAGCACCACCGGGGAAGCCTGCAAAAAAAGAACGGCGAGACTCTTGGACAGCATCATTACTCGATACCAAAAATGAGTGCTGTTCTGGAAGGATCTTCACTGTAATCGATGCAGAATTTATGTGCACACCGATCTTTGAGCACTTGTCACAAGAGTAGCACACCGAGTCCAAGAGTGTCAAGGCATTGGGAACCGTGACGGCTTATGTCAAAAAGTCTGCTGCTTACGCAGGAAAAAGATTTGATAATAGCGGCTCACCGAAAAGAAAAAAAAAAGGAGTCTAGATGCCATGTACTCCCCTGTCTAATGCAGTCTGTTGGTCCCTGAGGATCCTCCGATTAGACTCTAAAAGGCATGGCGCAGAAGTAGCGGACACCGCAAGGAAAATGACCGCTCAGAAAATCGTGTATTGCGTCCACCGCAACCTGGGCCTCAAAAGATGATAAAAATCCCGAGGCCTAATTCATCATCTGCGAAGAAGTCTTGTTTGCAGGCCCACCATCGGGAAATGGACTGCCGTCTTACTCAGACGCCACAAAAACTGCTAGTGTTCTGGACAATGTATGCGCTGCGGCCATTGGAGCGAGACAAGAAACTAGCAACACACTTGCATATAGCCTGACTAGTGCTCAGGTAGATTCCAGAGCTCTCTGTTCCGCGACAACAGTATCCCACACGGCAGATAGATGGCCCACAGTCTTCAACTGAGTCTGGTTCTCCCGGCCGCGGTCGACACAGCCCGCGGCCCGGGGACCTGAATCCCAACCCTCGTCCAGTGGGGCCTATCCGCGCCTCTACTGCGTGCTAGTAATTCCACCTATGAAGGAGATTACGTGGGCCACAATGTCCCTGGGTTTCTATGCGCATCTCCGCCGAGTTCTTCCGCTAATCAGCTCCTTTGTCTTCAGTCGGTTCCCAGGACTTAATACAAATCCTCTCGTAGACCGACTTCCAGAAGGTTCTCACAGGAAAGGTCCTGAAGCCTGGAACTATGTTCCATTTTGCAGGGTACTTGCAAGATGACATCTGGCCAGGTGGCTTCTCGGCCACGTCCATGAATCCTCACACTCCAGTGGTGCCCGATTCCTTGAAAGGCTGGCAAGTGTGCAAGGGCCCGACAATAATGGGGTGCCTATGCAGCCTGGCGGCACGGCTCGGCCGACCCACATACAGCACTCCGCCGGGGCAATCCGGAGCAGTGCCGAAGAGGCGACACGACATGCAGGTGCAACAGGTTTGTGAAGCAACTGAGTCTATTCGACCAGTCATTTCCATAGAGATCTTCTGCTTGCACTTGTGGGGGCAGGCTTTCGGCTCTCGCCGAAAGACCCATCTTTCTGCCATTTCTAAAAGCACATTTCTGGAGCTTCTAAGAGACTCCGAGTCCGTTGGGCAACAGTGTCCTAATTATCCCGGGATTCTCATGCGACCGCCCGATGACAACAATTCCGGACTGAAAGGCAGTGTCGTTTGAGACTCCTAGTGACCGGGTACTGAACACCGTGTATCCACTCTCGTGCTTTCGCCTGCTCTTTAGAGTAACGTGGGATGCAGTTGGTTCGAAGCCTCATTTCGGAGTCCCCAGTCTTATCGGCGTCTCGGCGCCGAAATTCTTGATTCACGTATTTATCAATCAACGGCAAGACAAGGTGCATTATCACTGAGACCGAGCTGACGCACAATGACGAGGTTATCGTTGGTAGATGGGCCAAGGACCGAGGCTGCGTGTCCCTGCAGATGGGCCGCTCGAACATTTGAAGGGTGAGAGATTTCAGTTGAAGGAGGTCTGGATGTTTCTTTTACCGCTAGAGACTCACTTGATGACCCATGTCTTCTAACGTAAATTTCCGCGCCATTTCACCAAGATTCGTTTGTATACCGAGGTACTTATGACAGTCGGGCAGGTCCAGGTATATGGAGGGTACCCAGCTCCCTTTTCTTATGCACGTCAAATGCTGTGCGTCGCCTGCAGGCCTGTGAAACAGACATGGCATGCGAATTTCCCATAAGTGCAAGGTAGCCCGGCTCTGAAAAGGACCTTTGGCCGGGACCTCAATCTGATCTGCTGTCTGCAATTGCCATGCCATACTACCACGGCGCCTTGGCCGACAGTGGCGGCAGAAGATGCCTCCTCCTCCTTTGAAGTCGAATCCGAGTGACGACGAAACGGTGTTGATAATTGCGGTCACCTTGGTTTGCACACTCACTGCCCTGATTGTCACGTTGCTGCGGATATTCGTTCGGACCAGAATAATCCGGAACTTCGGCTGGGATGTAGGCTGGCGTCCACGCTTACCCGTCCAATGGCGTGCGAAAGGCGATCTGACAATGCTGTACTGTAGGATACAGCAATGTGCTTGGCTATGCTCCTCTCTCTAGCAGGCGAGTGCATAATCATTGCTGAGGCTCACTTTGGAGCTGGACGCCACGTTGGCGATGAATCCCCCGCGATGTACTCGGAAGGTATGAAGATGAACGTGATCTCGGGGCCGATTTATGTCGTAGCGGTTGCAACCGTGAAAGTGTCCGTTGGACTGGCATTACTCAGGATCGCGGGACACACTGCCTACAAGTACCTGATCATGGCGGTGATGATCATCATGGGGAGCTGGGCTTTCCTCAGTATTTTTGTGAGTTGAGCCAACCAATGAATCAGCCTTGGGATCGAAATGTCGAGCATATTGGTCCAGTCGCTATCGGATCCCCCCCTCCCCAGCTTTCAGATGCTTGATAGCCAAGTCAGGCCGGCGCCGGAACTGATGCCCGAACACGGCCAGCAGGACGATCACAACGGCTCTAGCATTGCTTCCATACAAGACACTTTCACGCAAATCAGATATGGACTTATAATGCTGACTGGGATCTCGTTGCAGACGATATTGTTTCAGTGTAGTAACCCAGCTATGCGGTGGGACAGTAGCGTCAAGGGCACCTGCTGGCCTCAGCACGTCGTCCAGGGCCTGGGTTACACTGACGCGGTCCTCAACATCACCACCGACATATTCTTCGCAGTCATCATCCCCATCCCACTGTTCTGGAACCTGAACGTCAACCGCCGGACACGGATATCGCTTATGGCGGTGCTTGGCTTGGGGGTTTTTGCATGCGCGGCCTCGATTATCAAGACGGTCTATTTGTACAACCTCGGAAACTACAGCGACTGGTTGTGGGATTCACGCAACATATCCATCTGGCACGTGGTCGAACTCAACACAGGAGTGGTCGCGGGCAGCCTCCCTGCCATACGTCCTCTTTTCAGGAGTATACTCGGGGGGAGCAGTTGGGAGCATGAGCAGCACAACGCGTATGTGGGGAGCAGCCGCTTGGGAGGCACCACTGAGTCGTCAGGCAGGAAGAGTGCATGGCTCAGGGCAGGGTCAAAAGGAGGGGCATCAGGTGCCATGGATGAGACGAACAGCGACCGTGCGTTCAATGCGGGAGGAGAGGATCAAGACGGCGACGAAGAAGAGCCCTACGAGCTGGGATACCTTGACACCCGACGCAGCATCATACGCACCAGCTTGGTGACGAGCGGCACCCACGCCGGGAGAGGGACTGCCAGCGCCTGCGGTCAGCGGCATGCGGAAGGGCAATGGGGAATCAGGAAGACGTCGACAACGACGGTTGATTTTGAGGACATGGCATTAGCCAAATAAGACAAGCATTTATGCACGGATCCCTGCAGGCCGGCCATTCGTGAGACTCAAATGCGTCGCTGCATCGCCAGATGGCCCATGTTCTTCCTCTGTGGATGGAAAACGAATTCCACGACGAAAGGACATGGCGACAGAGAGGGAAACAGGTTACAGGTGAATCGAGAAGTGGCTGGGCGTGCGCGACGCCGGCAGGGTGGACTGGTGGACTCGGCTGAAAGAGATCTCAGATCGTGACTACACTATGGTTCCACCCGAAGCTATCCCGCAGGAGGTTGGAGGTCGTTCGATGAGATACAGGTAAATGTGTGCCGGACCCGAACATTTGGGTCCATCCGAGCCGCGTTAGACGCCGTGTGCAACCAACGGCGTCTGTTGTTTGGATGAACCCATGTGACGCACAAACAGGATTGCACCCAGTTCAGCAGGACATATGCTAAAGAGTGTCATGAGCAGAGGTTCCTGGACGTCAAGCTGCCAAGGCTGCAGGCCGGTTTGACGTGAGCCTCGGCATTTTCCGGTGCAACGGTACGTGCGTGCACTGTCGCGGGAAGACTAGGGTAGGAGGAGCCTTTCAATCAGCAGATACTCGGCAAATGCAGGAAAGAAGGATGAGGCTCCGCATCCAGCAGCCACGTTGTGCAAAGCAAAGGCAAAGCAAAGCAAAAGCAGATCCCGGAGCTTTGGTAGCGCGCATCGTGGCCAAAGGTGCACTGCATTGGCATGTGTCCCGGGAGTGCGGTACTAAAGGCAGAGGCTGTCTGGGGAAGGGCCCCATCGACATTCGACACTACGATTGGCCCCTGACCGCTGTCGGCGGGGCCCGATCAGCCCATAATGAGCATCTTGTCACTCGATTCCCGCCCGCCGTCTGGCCATCTCATCCTTCTATTTTTCGACGCTCCGCCGGGCTGCCGGGGCACTCATTGCGACCAGCAGCGACCGGCCCTGGCCCTGCCCCTTTTGGCGCGCCCTGGGCCGTCACCCGCCTGCGCATCTGCTCATTCACTTGTCGGAATGGCATGATGGCCTCGCGCCGCCTCTGAGCCTGGTCCTCGTCATGCCCTGCGCATTGCCCGGGTTGGTTGCTAAATCCGTCCTGTGCGGGACTTGCGCACGAGAAATCCTCGCCGGCCATCTGGCCATACGAGAACGGCTTCCTGGGGAAATTTCGACAGATCGGAAAGGTAAGGGGAAAGGCGAGGGCTCGCCCGGCTGAGCGCAACCTTCCTTGGTTGTCGTGGGGTTATAAGATGGCGACGTCAAACTGCTTGTGGAATGTTGTTTCTGTGCTCCCCCATCACCATCTTCAAACAACAGTCTGAACAAGAAACATCTCCAATCAACCTCTTTTATTTACTACTATCGACTTCCTGGTGTAACATCACCCTGAGACCCAAACTCCACTCAAACCTAGTTCCGGGAGCACAACCGCCCTCCTCTCCACACAAATCAACCCGTACCTGCAGCACCAGAGCTCGCATACTCACACGACTCTCTCGCCACCCGTCGAATCAGACACAAGCCGGTGACACCATTGTGGTTCACGTCGCAACCCAGACTCAACAACACACCACCGCCAGCACCACCAAACAATATGTCGCCTATTGTCGCCCGCGCTGCCATCCGTGCCTCCACCCAGGCCCAGGCAGCCAGGCACTTCTCGGTGATGCGCACAATGCGCAACGTGGCACGGTCCTTCGAGCCTCACCCATTCCAGCGCCTGCCCATCTCCAGCCAGACACAGAGCCCCAGCTGGGGTAAGCTGGCCAACAGGGTCGCCTCCCAGGCCGTTATGTGAGTACTTGACCCATGTCTTCTCATGCCCTACAGGCTAGCGTTCCTGTGCTGACTTCTTGTGCTCTAGTTATGCTGGTGGTATGACAGTCATTCTGGGCTGGCCACTCTTCGCCTCCAAGGCCCTGAACGGCAGCATCGGCGCTTTGTAAATGGTCTTTCTGAACATCTCGGGCCAAAAGGGCGAGGAAATTATGAGGTGGGACTGTAGACAGTAACTGGGACCAAGACATTCCATCTGCACAGCGCTGGCCTTAGCGCAGATATTGCATAGATCTCGGCGTTCTGGTATAAGGGGGGTTACTTTGTGATTTGGGTTTAGAATACCACGACAGTTCTCGAGTACATAATTTACTTTGTTCGAAATGAGTGTTTCCTCATTTTGCTACTTTGATTCGGTCGTTAGCTGAAAGCCCCAAGACTCATGCGGTGCATCTTAGTGGTCTGAGTGTGTGATGGCGATGATGAACTGTTGCTGATGAATTGATTTGTCTGCACCGAGGTGGTGCCTCAAAACCCAAGCAAAGCTTTAAAGTTGTCCTGACTAAATCCCTAATCAACTCAAAATAGGGACCCGTACTACGTAGGTACATAGTTAGTACTTCACATGCTATTTGAGAATCGAGGCTATACAATCCCATATTTTGCATCAACGCAACTCCGATTTTCGATGCGGTAGAATTGCAACGAACTCTCAACTTGGAGTTAACTTAAGTGAAGCCAGTAAGTAGTTAAAAGTGTAGTTGAGACTGGAGAGAAAACCAAAGATTCAGTTCGTCTCGACATGCGGGCGTTTCCAAAGGCGTCGTCAAAAACCAACAAGGATCTCGCCTGACCAGTTCCGCATCTACATTGCTTTTTCACCCTCTACTCATTCTCCATTCCGCCATCTTGTGCCTGTGCCTTTGTGGGAGCGATGAGCTGCAGCTTGACGGCTGAAACATGGGACAGCATGTGGCCCAGGCTCCTCGCGGAATCCAATTCACGCTAGGCCAGGGACCCCTGCTGATCTGTTTGGCGAACGTTGTTTGAATCGCGTCTTGCCTCGTGCCAGTTGACGTTCTGCCGTCCAAAACCAGGCGCAACACCACGAACCGCCACACACAGCAACACCACCGCGGGCAAAGTGATCCACGAGGACGACCCGCATCCACGGACCATTTTGATCTCTACCGACCGCGTCATGACGAGAGACCCGAGGTGATTCGCCCCGACAGAGAGCCGCAAGCGACGCGACAGACTCGGCCAACCCCCCTGGCAAAGCGGTGACCAGCTTGCGCCCCCTACACGCACGCCTATACTGGGGCAGAGGTGCATCGACGTTTGCTAGCTATTTGCCCCATATCGAGAATCTGGGAGGGGAGGACACAGCTTCAAGCGGAGATACGGGGGAGAAAAAAACAAATAATGGCCGAGTCCCTGCACAACGCGCCCATAGTGCTGGACAACGGGTCCGGCACAATACGAGCCGGCTTCGCTGGGGACGACCTGCCAAAATGCTACTTCCCTTCGTTTGTCGGGCGGCCCAAGCACCTCAGGGTGTTGGCCGGCGCGCTGGAGGGCGAGGTGTTCATCGGGCAGAAGGCCGCGACGGAGCTCAGGGGGCTGCTAAAGATCAGGTACCCCCTTGAGCATGGCATTGTAACGGACTGGGACGACATGGAGAAGATCTGGGGATATGTATACGACGAAGGACTCAAGACACTGAGCGAGGAGGTGAGACTACACGCGTGCTTCCCACCCCGGTAGAAGCCCTGCGCGGCCAGAATCGAAGCTGATCCACAACGGCTCGGCCTAGCACCCCGTCCTCCTGACGGAACCGCCGCTCAACCCGCGGAGCAACCGCGACACGGCGGCGCAGATCCTCTTCGAGACGTTCAACGTGCCGGCGCTCTACACATCCATACAAGCCGTGCTGTCGCTGTACGCGTCCGGGCGGACGACGGGCATCGTGCTGGACGCGGGCGACGGCGTGTCGCACGCCGTGCCCGTGTACGAGGGCTTCGCCATCAGCAACAGCATCCAGCGCATCGACGTCGCGGGCCGCGACATCACCGAGTACCTGCAGACGCTGCTGCGCAAGAGCGGCTACATTTTCCACACCAGCGCCGAGAAGGAGGTCGTCCGGCACATCAAGGAGGCGGTCACGTACGTGGCGCACGACCCCAGGAAGGAGGAGAAGGACTGGGCGCAGATAAAGCTGGACCAGAACAAGGTCGTCGAGTACACGCTACCCGACGGCAACAAGATGAAGGTGCGTCTGCGGAACCGGACGCCCCCGCCCCTGGAACTGCTGACCCATTGCTGCCACGCCGCCAGCGGGACCAAGCTGACTTTTACGCAACACGCGCTGCAGATCGGCGCCGAGCGGTTCAGGGCGCCCGAGATCCTGTTCGACCCGGAGATCATCGGCCTCGAGTACCCGGGCGTGCACCAGATCGTGGTGGACTCGATCAACCGGACGGACCTGGACCTGCGCAAGGCGCTGTACTCCAACATCGTGCTGTCGGGCGGCAGCACGCTCACCAAGGGCTTCGGCGACCGGCTGCTGACCGAGGTGCAGAGGCTGGCCGTCAAGGACATGCGCATAAAGATCTTTGCGCCGCCCGAGAGGAAGTACTCGACCTGGATCGGCGGCAGCATCCTGGCCGGGCTGAGCACGTTCCGGAAGGTGAGTTCGAGGACCCCCTCCCCCCCTCCTTCCGGCTTGGAAGGCATTACCTGTGTCGGTGCTGCTGCGCGTGGTTGTCGTTGTGTCTGTGGTGTTTGCTGACTGATGCTTGCGGGTAGATGTGGGTCAGCATTGACGACTGGCACGAGAACCCTGACATAATCCACACCAAATTCACATGAGCCAGGACAGGGCTGTGTTGTTGAAATGGGCGGGACAAGATACACTGGGGGGGAAGGCTTTGCAAAACTGAGACATGAGGTTAAACCACGCAAGAGAAGCGAGCGAGCGTGTATTTTATGCCGCCTGGGGTCGGAACGAGAGAGGGTGTTGTTGGACGTGCGAGAGGTGGTGGGTGGGTTATTGACGATGGGTAGTGACTCGCAACTAGAGGCATTTACTACTGCTGCTGCTGTATCCGGGAGTTGCAATGTCAGTTTAGATGGAGGAATGATACCCATGGATGATGAATTAGCCATGCCAATTGGTCGGGAGCTACTAGGCGCATCTTGGTGCTCAAGTGTTATTGTTAGCGCTGTTGTCGCCATGCCTAACCAGACCAGTGGTCACCTTGAATTGGAATCCTTCTCTCTAACCAAAACATACGCCCAGCCTTCACCATACTTGATAAGTGGGACACATCATACACACATTATTTATCAGTGTTTTCTGAGAAACACAACGTCTGGACGCATTACGTATCATTTTACAACGTTGTATGCTGCTAAATCATCGAGAGGAAAAAACAAAAAAGCAAATCGCTTTGAGGGGTATATGGTCCACCAATGGTCTCTTTTTCACCAGAACAAACGCCGCCCGCAATGAATTTCCTTTTTCCCGCCCTGGAGTCATACCAGCCAAGGGGGTGATCGAGTTCTTTTTCCTCTTTTGAAAAAAAAAAATTGGCAAGATAAACCGATCCAGGTCTATCTCTCTCTTGAGCTTCCTGTCTGCACTGAGGCACCCCGGGGTAGTAATAAAACACGCGCGCCAAAACCAATGACAACTCGCTAATCCCTTGACCGGATTTTTTTTTGGCGGGCGATCGTTGAACGCCGAATTCGAAAGAAAAGTAGTCTGCGTGTATGTGTGTGTGTGTGTGTATGTGCGTGCGCGCGCGTACTGGGCAGACGGTGATGAGATAGTCACCGTTGGCTGGTGGTGGCGCGTCCCGGTCACTCATTAGGACTTCGAGAGTGTATGAATCACTCCACAAATCGTCGTAACCTGCAGATTGAAACGGGCAACCACCAACGAACCCGCAGCCACATCAAAGTCCGAAGCACAGATAAACGAGGAGGCACCTATTGCTTGTTGGACAGCGAGGCGCTCAGCCGGCCCAGGAAGCCAGAGCGGGTGCTGCTGCCGCTCTTGGTGGAGGCGTTGCTGGCGGTGGAGGCGTCACTCCCCTTGCGGTGGGCCGACTGCTTGTTGGCAAAGGCGGTGGAGGAGGAGGAGGAGGCGGACTTGAAGTTGCCAGCGCCGCCGCGGCCGGTGAATGCGGGCCTGGAGGATGAGTCGGTGCGCTCCTTGCGCAGGTACTCGTCCTCGAAGGACATGACGGGCCGCTCGATGCTCGAGTGGGCGTTGCCGGCGCCGCCGCGGCCCGAGTGGAACTTGGCGGCGGCGGCCGAGGAGGAGCTGGTGCGGTGGCTGACGGTGGGCGTGATGGGCGTGGGGACGCCGTCGGCCGGGGTCACCGCCTTTGGTGCCTTGAAGAAGTTGCCCGCGCCTCTGTTTTGTGTTTGTTAGCATGAAGGGTTCCATTGTTGATGGGGCTCTCAGCTAGGGTTGGGTAGAAACTTACCCACGACCGGCGTGAGTCCAGGTCGAAGCCTCCACGGTTGGGTGGGGCTCGGTGATGTAGGTAGAGTAGCGAGGCATGGCTGGTGTATAGATTTGGGATTTGGTATTTGGGTATGTAAATGGTTGGGTGGTTGGGTGTAAGTGAGGCGAGGCAGGTGGACGTTCGTGGGTCGTTGCAGCGGACTCTAAACTTGCAGATGTGTGGTGTTTCTGAGTTCGGCGAGTGCTTTGACAAGAATGTAACGGCAGGAGAGTATATGGCTTGACTAGGCCTTCAGGAGAGATGGGGACATGAACAGGCGTTGGTGAGAGGGCCGTGGTGGGGAGGAGGCACTTGATATAAGAGAGGTGGGACTCATACGGGAGCGGGTGAACACAACCAAGTTTGACCTTGAGTACCTACATAAGTACATGGTACACCTGCCTAAGCTTAGCTTGTCGGAGAGGAAGGGACAGAAAATTTACAAATGCCATGGGGATGACCGTGTGACCGGAAAACGGGTGCCACGGCCACGGCCACGGCCATGGCAATAATGACATTAATGGCAACAATGGCAATAGCGGGCTTAGCCTGCTTCAAGCAGGGAGCTATGACAATTGTGTGAAGAGATTTCACCAGAGCAGCTACGTGGTCCTGGCCGCGTGGTGTGTCATGACCAAGGAAGGAGGAATCATGCCAGGGGCCATGCCAATCAATTCCTGCCGCCAGGGGCGTTGGGTCGAGAGGGCGAGAGGGCGAGAGAAGGAAGGAAGACGAAGAGAAAGAAAGAAAGAAGGAAAGAGAAAAAAAGTTCTCTCGCAGCAGCAGCAGCAGCGCCATCTCGCTTGGCACCTGAGGCCACTGGGTGACTGACTGCCTGGACAAGTCCGGATACAGGGCATGTCCGCGCTGGCGCTTAGCAGTTAACGGCAGTTGCTCGCAGTGCCAGAGGGCCTGGAGGGCCCGACCACCCCTGAGCGCCCAGGGGTCCCCAGGGGCGGCACAGGTGGCTCGTGATGCCGGATGAGCATTCAGTTACGAAATGGCGTCTCGTCTCCTGTCACAAGACCTCCCGGCCTGCCTTTCGATGGGGTAACCATTACCCCATCGATTCCCTCCCTGCGACACTTTTTAGTCATGCCCTGCCTCGCCCTGCCCCCCCCCCTCGTTTGTACTCTAATTGCCCCTTCTACCAACAGAAGCCCGCTTCTTGGTCACGCAGCGGCGGGACAGGGTCACTGAGATCCGGGGGTTCGCCAAGGTCGCCCGTCCCCATTGCTTGCCTTGCGACGGCCAACGACGCCCCATGCGCTGCCTCGCGAGATTGTGATTCGACCGCCCGCCCTTTCGTTCCATCCCTACACGATAATTTGCAATCTGGGGACAAGATTGCGTTCACAAGGGGCCACGCTGGCGCCAGAGCTCGTGCTCGGGCTGCAAGCTGTCGCACACACAACACACAACAGACACAGACTGTCCTGCCTAATAATCTCTACACAACACACACACAAGAGAGAGAGAGAGCTCTTCCCTGGCAGGTGCTCGCGGAGCATCCAGCCGTCAAGATTATGCCGGCCTGACCAGGTTCGGCGGTCCATCCGGTTTCTGTACGAACTTGGGGACATGTGAGCGTTGTACTGGTGTTCGCAACTGCCTGCACAGGAGGAGACCGTGAAAATGGGCTTCCTCATCCAGCGTTTGAGTGTTGGCGCACGTCGTGGGACGAGCAAGTGTCCCAAGCTGTCCGAGCTACTTTGCTATGCACGGTAGCATGGCCAGGTAGCATCCCTTGCCTTCACATGCACCCCTGGAGTAGGCGAGAGCATGAGGCTGCCCAACCCCGGATTTTAGGGCTGGCCTGGATTGGTCGTGATGCCAGGGGAACAGATCGCTGCAGATCTCACATCCAAACCAGGTAGCTGCATGCGACAGCACCCAGCCTGTCAGGCCTGTACACTACACGTGTACAGTACTATGTACCTGCGAGAAGGGTGGAAGCGGCCCACCTGCACCACCTTGACAGCTCGATGAATCCTGCCAGCCTGTCCTGCCTGTCTGCCAGTCTGTGCCTTCTCCACGCTCCACCGATGACGCAGACACGCGCCCTCGTGGTGTCATGGCAACCCATCGTCTTGGGAGCTCTTCGGGGCCCACCAGCCAAGCTGTGGTTTTGACAGCACGCTACACTAGCACGTCGCCCCCCAGCAGAATTTTTTTAGCAACATCTCATCACCCTGGCCATTCTGGTCATCTGGCGGTGGGGCCTCGGCTGTTCGCGGTCCAAGCGGAGCCTTCCCAGGGCTGAATGATTCTCGCTCCGGAATCTGGGGAAGCGCGAAACGGCCGAAGCTCGCCCAGCAGCCTGGGTTGCCCCTGGAAATCCTGACCGTGGCGCCGAAGGAAAGTATTTTCCTCTTTTTTCGCCCTCCTCTCAGCACTGTCTGCCCGTGGCTCCTCCTCGTCTCTGGCTCTTCACTACAGCAGCGTCATATTCTGTCTCTTGACGACGATTTCTCACTTTTGGGCCTACTCCTTCGATGTGGACGCCTAACAAGCAGACTATTCGCCGATCCGCGGAGATGTCTCTACTCACCCAGTGGTGTTGTGCGACGTTTCACGCAGCTTGAAGCTTCCCGGACTAATATCACCAGCAGAGGACGACGCAGGCGACGAAGGCGACGCAGAGTGTTTGGGCTGCGACATCCGACTGCTATTTGCTGGCTCATCCAAGGCCCCGGCTGCTATTCCTGAGACTGGACCAGAAGCTGGAATTACGTGATGGCAACGCCGCATGGCGAATGCTGCAATGTCACATGTGTTCATCAGAGAAGACGGAGACGTTGGAATCCGATTAATCAGGCTAAGGCTTCTATTGGCACATCGCAGTCGACACCTAGAGGCACTCCAGGTCGACCTACACGACCCTTCCTGGCCACGCGCCCGAAGTTGACTCTGCGGCACTGGTGAAGCGGCTGGCAGCCTAGCAGCCTGGCTATTGCAGCTTGTCTAGGGAAAAGACCACAGGCGGTGTTCTCGTGCAGCCTCATATTCGCCCCATGACGAACCTCTTGCGGACCGATTCAGCAACAGCCTAATCGAAATTGTGGTACTTGCCCTCGACAAACGTGACATAATGTGGCAGGTCTTCCTTGCCCTCTACCAGGCCGAGGTAGACCTTGGCATGTCCTTCACCGTCTGGCGTTTTGCCTACCGGTCCACCTTCCTTTGTCCTCTCGTCGGCAAAGAAGAACCTGGCGTACTCGGTCATCAGCAAGTGCTGGGGGCAACCAGGGGTGCTATGCTATTTTGATCGTCTGGGTCGGCCGAGTATGCGATGACTGAGGGGCAACGCCAGGAACGTCCAGTATTGATCTTCAGGCAGCGCGGGTTGATGTACCAAAAGGGGCAAGGAGGGGCGATGAAGGAGAGATGGGAAAGGGCACATACCGGATTCCTTTCTTCTTGAGCACGCCGTCGGCTGCGCCGACCCAGAAGTTCGCACCAGCTTTTCCGATACCGAGCGACGTGTATATGGCGATGGGCGGGATCGTCTTGGGCAGCAGGTTGCCGGTCATGATAAAGGTGCCCTTCCTCCCGTCCTTGCCCTCGCGGCCTTGCCAAACCTTGACGGCCTCCCTGGCGGCGACGTACGGCGACTTGATCATGATGTTGTAACTCCGATCCAGGTCCTCATCCGCGAGGGACAGCGGGTTGTCCGGCTCAGGGGGTGGGGTCAGCCCCGCGGCGTTCCAGATCACGACGGATGGGAACTCTAGCCCCGCCGACCTCAACTTGTCAAACACGCCCGTCACCGCCGACGGGTCCGAGAGGTCTGCCTGGACGTGCACGGGGTTGGACGACGTGTCGGCCGAGGACGGGGTCGAGCGCGACACCGTCGCCACGCGGTACCCGGCGTTGACGAAGCCCTTGGCCAGCGCGGTCCCGATGTTGGAGCCGACGCCGAAGATGACGGCTACGGCCGAGGTCGATGGCGCCATTGTGGTCTTGTTGCTTTGGGGTCTTCCCAGCTGTATCGATTCTCGAAGTGATGTATGTTGGCTGCCTATACGTGTTTTCGTGGGCCCGTTGAGAGGAGACTCGGGACTGCCTTTGCCAATCCCTTCAATCACGGGACACCATCCCCCCTTTTATCTCCCCCGCGTAAGACGACTGCGAAGCAATGCATCAAGATGCCCGTGTGACACCACGCAACTTCCCCTCAATCCCACGCAAGCGAGCGTGAGCGGGCGAGCCTATTACTAATGCCCTCGCGCCGCGCACACCTCTGATTTCGAAGCACGGCGCGGCTCGGATATCTCGGCCGCTTCAAGAGCCCGCACGCCTGGTGCTGCTGCCCCTGCCGCTGTCAGGAGTAACCCACAAAGCTTGCTGAGAAACCCTCTACCTCCTTGTCTTGGCACGATTCATGCCCGCTATGCTATACAAGCTCGTGCCGCCCGCACTTACCGGCCAGATACGACTCCGGCTGAGAAGCTTAACTTGATCAGACTTTCATAATGGTGTGTGCCCCACATGCTTACACATCTTTTCTTTACCGAGCCCACGGATTTGTGCTGGAAGAGAAGCATGCATTAAAATATCTTCCAAGGGTATCTAACGTGATGATCAACATAGCCAAGGTCGGGAGTGAGTGAGAGACGAGACGCGGACCGTGCGTGTCCCTTCTGTCCAGCGCCTTCCCTCATGCCAGATCCAGTTCTCGTCGTCACCGACACCACTATAGCCAACATTCAAAAGGCCCGCTGAATTCAAGAAATCAACGCGTCCCCGCGCGTCCCCTCGCTTCTCCAGCCTGCTACAGCCATAAACCAAATGATGGTCATGTCATCGTTAATGTTCATTGCCTCCGCCTTCTTGCATCCCGCACACGTCGTTCGTCTATCACAGACCCCCCACTGAAGTGCCCCTTTTTTTCGACGCCTTTTTCAAGTATGTGTTGAAATGAATTCTATAAACGCACGCTGATACGGCAGAGCATCCTCAAGGTGGTGGTGCAGGAGACCACAGAGTGGGGTTAGGCCTCGTGCCATTGCCCCGCCCAGATGGGCAAGAAGATATTAGGAATTTTGGTGTCGTCCAGGTAATGGGAAAGAGTCCATCGCGCTGATGCATCGGGCAGGCCAGCCAGCAGCCAAGGCCCGGACTCTCGCACGGCGGCATATCTCGCGCCACGACCGTGCTGCTCCGAGAGAACATGCCCCTCGTCTCTACCGGTCGAGACCATCTTGGACAGCACGCAGCCAGCCGTCATAGGGAGAGCCCTTCCTCTAAAAAGTGTCTGAATCCTGTGACGCGACAGAACCGAATGTATCTGCGTCAGTCTGTCAGCCATGGACCAATCTACAGACCAGTCAATTGTGTAAGGAATTGCGTACCTCGCTTCCTTCTCCTCTCCTCGTCTGCGGTAGGAGCGGGGCTCTTCGTGCCCATTGCACGAGGCCCACTAGGTCTTCGGCCAGGCGCACCAAGGACATTCTGTAGGTTGCGATTCTCTGGCTTGGGGCTGCCGGAAGGCTTGTAGGCCAATGTTGAGATACGACTCCTGGTCGGGGTCGTCGTTCGCGGGCCGGGCTCTTCCAGGGGCTCCTTTGGTGGCCGTGGCGGCCCCGACTGGGCAGGAGAGTTGCCCGTCCACGTGTACTGGCCCTGCTCACCAGCGGCGGACCCATTGCTGTATCTTGGCTGGTGCCCTCCATAACGGCCAAGACTAGTGACCGAGCCAAAGTCTGCAGACTTGGGCGACATCGGGGTGTCGAAATCCTGGGCCGAGGTCTCAAGGGCGTTACGGAACTGTTCGGTCTGGCCCGGGCGTGGTTGTGGGTGCTGCAGGTTCAGTGAGTTGCGGTGAGCCTTGTACTTGGGGTCCTCTGGCGTCGAGTAGTTCACAGGAAACGGTTGTTGTAAGTCCTGAGGCTGGACAGGGCTTGGTGAGGTGGGAACCGGAGTACGACTCACACCGGCCATGGTGAATTGCATTTCGGGCTCGATCTGATTGGGATCGTGTCGCTGGTGCCCGTTGAGGTTAGTCTCCGAGTATCCAGATGGGAGATGGTCGTCGCCATAGGGATCCGTCACGGGGTAGTTCTCGTAAATCGCGAAGTCGGATCCTGAGCGCGAGGGTCCTCCACGCAATGAACTAGCTTCCGTTTCCTTGGACTTTCTGAAGGCCTTGCCGACACTCGAGGCGGTGGTCTCGGACCAACGGGAAATTTTCGGAAACCAGCTTGCTGAACCGCTGGATTTGTGCTTCTTCCGCTGGTCAGTGCGAGGAGTATTCTCATTGCTCAACGATGCTTGAGCACCTTGTGGCATCAGGGGAGGTGTCCCGAGGGGAACAGAGCTGCCACGTTCGGGCTCTTGGTCTGGGCTGCGCATGTCTGTGTTGCTGTGGCTGTGAATCACGACATTGGAGTCCTCGTTAGGATCATCCTCGTCTCCCTCTGGCACAGTGCTGATCCGGTGGCCGGACACCTTCCGCTCGTAACCGTACGAGGCATTTCGAGGGATGGAAAGATGACCAGACTGGCTGCCGTAGCTTGCCGTCGAGGTACCTGCATGCCCCTCAGGCTCATAGCCACGGTCTTGCTCATACTGAACTGCTGGCTGGATATTGTCGAAGGAGGGGCCGCTATCGTGGCTGATACCGCCGGGGGCAGTCTGCGATTTCAAAACATCAACCTCTCCAAGCAGCTGCATCAGCATGTCTTCAATTCTGGTCAGGTCGTTCGTACCCTTGGCGCCGAGCCCCTTAAGTGCTCTTCGCCACAGGTTTCGCGTCTTCTTCTCACTGTCTGTGCCTGCCTGCGAACCTTGGACCGACCGTGCTGCGCTGCCTGGGAACGGCCGGGGACCGCCAATGTGGCGCTGCACGGTCTTCTCAGTGTTTTCTTTGACCTCTGTGATGACAACATCTTCGGTGTCCGCGAGCATCTTCTTGATGTCGTCAAACGAATTCCGCATCTCAGCAGCAGTACGGACCAGAGTGACCAGGATCTCAGTGTCGCGTGCGCTGCGCTGAGCATCACGGACCATGAGGTGCTGCATGAGTGCGATGATGTCGTTCGACTCGATGCGGTCAATACCCGCACCAGTGGCTGCGTCGTACAAGGGAGAGCCCATGCCTTGAGAAAGACCACTCATGTGTTTAGAGTCCTGTGGGTTGTAAAAGGGATCCATGTTGCTAGGCATGGGCGGATGCTGGCTGTAGTCGATGCCCTTGCCCTTGCCATGGAGATCGGGCGTTCTGTTTGGGCCTTGTGAGATGTAGCCTTCGTCGATCTTTGGACCAAATGGGCTCCGGGCACCATATCCTGTAACGTACCCATCGGGGTCGAAGTGAGGCGCTTGACCAAGATCAATATCAAGCCCGGGCGCATTAGCAAGAGGACTTGTGCCCTCATAGGGGTTGGTGACGATAGTATCTCGCTTGCGGTCCTCGGACGTGCGATGCCACTCCTCGTCTATATCCCGGCTTGTCTGTCGACTATGAGAGTGTGCCAAAGCAGCCGCGGTTGCTACCGCCGCAGCACCAGCAGCCTCGTCCAGAGTCAAGGACTGCTCGCTGACAGATCCCTGGAGCCCCCGACTTTCATTGATACTGCGTTGTGTGGGCGTCATTGGTTCCCGTTCCTCCCAATCGTCTTTTCCAACTTCTTGCGCAGCACTGAATCGGTCGCTCATACGCGATGGATTGGTGAGTGAATCATCGTCACGGCCAAAGTACCCTATCTCTGGCAAAGGATCATTGAGGTCGGGCAAGCCACTGTGTCCGACGTTGACCTTCTCATACTCACCAACTAGGCGGTCGACGCTATGTGTAGGGGTACTGGCTGGCAAGTAACCTTCGTTGGTGCGGTCCTTGAAAGACTTGTTCCGCTGAACGCCTTCTCCGACAAAATCGCTCTTAGGCTCTTCTGGTTCTGTGCCCTGTCTGCCCTTGCCTTTAGCAGCTGCCCGGACGGCTGCAACCGCAGCGCCCATGACTGCGGCTTCCGTGGCTGTTGGAGAGTGCGAATATTTTGATCTCGCAACCTTTCGACCGTATTCATCAAGGTCGTACTCCTCAAATTCATCTGGCCGATCAGAGCCAGAGAAAACACCCTCCTCTCCAGCTGTATGACGACTCTCGCTGGAGTTCTTGTGACGGAATGCTGTTTGATCTGAAACATCCTCCTCGCTGACAACCTCGGAGCCACGAGCGTCATACTGGCGGCCACTGCGGCCAGACTCGCCGGTGAGCACTGACTCGTCCAAAGCTGAGCCCTCGACAAGAGACGCCACATGAGATTGGACACCCATTGGAGAGTTCACCAGATCCGGGTTGGCGCCAAGCGCACGCACAGCCTGACCGGACGTAACACGGTCAAGCTCGCTGTCGTCTGTGTAAGTGGTATTTCTGTAACCCAATCTTGAGCTCTGCACACTACGGTCGTCCTGGTATGATCCTCTGCTCAAGAGACTGGGGGAGTCCGCGCCATGACGAAGCGACTTGTCCGGTGATGAGAATGACCCAGATGTCCTGTGGGTGAGCCTAGACTCACGGTTGTTGTGAACCTCGCTTCCACCCTCCGTATAACCTGAAACACTCATTATGGGGCTGAGGCCACGACGCTCAGGCTGGTATGGCACGTACTTTAGAGGCGGAGGGACGTCCTGGGTGTTGTAGTAATCGTTGTAAGGACCATCATCGTAATCGTCATCGTCGTCTTCATAAACCTCTGCCTGATTTATTGGAGCTCGCCGTCCATACTCTCGGTCTTCGTACTGTTCCTCTTCATCAAGGCCGCCTGTCCTCTTTTGAGAAAGCGTCTTGAGATCACCGTGTGATATGTTGGCATGCTGGGCTCCGAGCGCCTGCAGAGAGATGGGGGTTCTTGTTGGTGTAGGACTGCTGGTAACGGTAGACCTGGAGTCGGTTGAAGGTGTTCCCGGGATATGCTGCACTGGCGTGAGTTCTTCACTGGCTGAGTGGGGCCGCTCTGTATCGGCAGACATTATCGATGTCCGGGTGACATCTGAGGGGTTGGCCTCGCTCAACAATGGCATCGGTGCCGCGGGCTCACCGTGCCTGTCATGCTCTTCTTCATACATCTCAGAGGCCCGGCTCTTCGCCTCAGCTCTGCGGCGACGGCGCTGCTCCCTTGCAATAGCCGGGGGGACAGCCGGGGGTTTCTCGTTCAAGGCAGCTGCAGCCAGGGCAGCGGCGGCAGCTCCCCCTGCAGCTGCTTTCAGCTTGTCGTTGCTGCGCGACACCTCGGAAATTTCGTGCAGGGACTCATCGACAGAGTCCTGGTCCACACTTGGAGCGGGACTCTCTACCAAGTCATGGCGAGCCTCTCGTCCTCTACGGTCCTTTCCTCTGGAGAGGTTCTCCTTTGACTTGCTGGAGTATCCTGACTGACGGCGTTCACTTCCGAGATCGTCCCGTGACGCGGTTGTCCCGCTCGATACGGAGCTCCGACGGGCTTCGCGTTTGCTCTGCTCCCTCTTGATGGCCGTGAGCTCAGGGAGGATCAGCCGGCGGATGGCATCCTCGACAGTTTCTAGAAGCTTGGGGTTGTTGATCGACGACCTCGAAGCCCCGGAGCGCATGGAGCTGGCGTCGACCGAACGATGGCTGTGCGAAATAGCTGATGAGACCAAGCTAGAATCCGCACCAGACAAGACCGACTCCTCGTTCAGCTTGCCAGACTTCCTCCGCGACGACTTGCCAGACTCTGACTTGTGTTCACTGCCGCTGCTCTTGCGATTCTTGGACTTGTGCCTCCGCTCCGAGCTGTCCCGGTCCTTGGACTTGGACACGGCCGACTTGTCCTTCTCGCTAAGCTCGGACCGGCTCTTGCTGCGCATCTTGTCGATGGCGGCGGCGGCAGCTACCCCGGCGGCTGCGCTGCCAATGACATCTCTCGCCCGCGAGGGACTCTTGCTGCGCTTCTCGGTAAGCCTCATCGAGTGACCTGAGCCATCCAGGAAGCTGTCAGTTGGGATGGCTGATATGTCAGACATGTTTCCCGGCTGGTAAGAAGCCTTGCTGTCGGCGCTTGGTATTAGTGGACTCGCAGGTCGGCGTCGCCGGTGTCCGCTACGGTCGATCTCGACCTCAATAGGGTTGCGAGAGACATTGGACTCCTCGGTGGCAGACGTGTACGAATGCATGCTCTTTGCGTCCTCCTGGTCGCCACTGGCAGCAGACAGCGCCTCGTTGGACTTGAGGGCGGTCGGGGTCAGCGGAGCAGCTCGCTCCTGGCGGCGAGTCAGGGAGGCCTTGCGGCCACTGGACGACTTGGTCTCTGTAATCAGGATGCGATCGGTCTTCCGGTTCTTGGATGGGGTGAGGCGGACGCGCACGCTCGGTTTGCGTTCGGTGGTCTTGCTCGGGGAGGCAGAGGGCTTGCCAGCCTCGAAGTACTCAATCAGCAAGGAGGTCTGGGAGCGATCAGGCATGTGGCCGCGGGTCCTGATGGTGACGGGGGTGCCGTCCTCTGGGAGGGAGTATGAAGACTTGTCGTCGCCAGGCTTGGAGACGTCAGAGGGCGCGAGCTCTGTCTGGGTGACAGTCGACTCGGACTCTTCTGTGGGGGCTGGGAGTGGAGGTGCTTTCTTCGAATCGATACCCATGGCGTGCAGCGATCCCACAGGGCGTGGGCTTTTTGTTGAACTTGCAGGATGAGGTAATGTGCCACTCGGTAGCCGTGCTGGAAACCCGCTCTATCCCCAGTCCTGGCCAAGTGCACTGGGTGCAGGACCACTGCACCATGCAGGCGGGGAGGAACAATTGGGACGGGCCCAGAGCAAGGCGGTGGGCGAGCCTCGGACTTGGGGCTGCTTTGTTTTTGGTCAAGACATGAGGTGCAGGAAACAAGAACCGGGGTGGTTTTTTTTTTTTTTTTTTTGCTGATGAAGTAAGGTGAGCTGTTGGGAGTCTTTGTGTGTTTGGAGCTGAGCTCTCTCTGGCGGCCAGACAAACGAGATGTAGGTGGCACTTACAGCAGAGAGAAGGGAGCGCGACCGAAACAGTCTCGGGCGAGGTGTGACAGTGTAGGGTCGGGCGACCAGAGCGAAGGTGGGCAGAGAAAAGGAGAGATTGACTATTGCGCTCAGGAAAGATTACGGTGGGCTTCGAAAGATGCGTAGATGCTGAGGAGCGCTGGCCGGAAAAAGAAAAGCAGGATGCGGCGGGCAGGCTGGCAGGACGAGGTCTGTGGCGGTGGAGGGGCGTTGGGCCAGTCCAGGATCAGCTTTGGGTTCTCCCAGCCTTCGAAATAAGAGCACCCCGGCCGCGAAAGTGGGCAGGTCCCCCCAATGAGGATCGAAGCGATGCGATGCGACGTGCTTGGATCGCAACGGGCTGCAGTCAAGCGAGCAGGCTGCCTATTTGAGGTATTGTGCCGGCAGGTTTCCCTGGGGAGGCTTTCAAAAGGCGAGAGCGATGAGGTAGAGAAAGCAGAGCAGCGACAGAAGTGCTGATTGCAAACTGCACAAGGAGTGAGTTCGGTTTGGAGGAGGGGCGTGGGGAGGGGGGGTGGAGTGGGTGTGGTGTGGGTGTGGGTTGTGGTGGACGGGCGAGACTTGATTGTTCAAGGGCAGTAATAAGTTTCGAGGCCAGGCCAGTTCTGCCCTGTGCTGATGTGCTGATGTGCCCTGTCCGTAGCTGCAGGTACATGGACTACATGGAATGGTGTACTCCATACATGGACAGGACCGACCATCTATCAGCCATCAAGCTGTGCTCGCTCAGAAGTCCGAAGGTTCTCTCGGGGCAGGAGGCCCTGTTTTCCGGCTCTGTCCATCTACAACCATGCATCTACAGTTTGTACCCGTGTCTACGACATCTACGTAGGTACGTACATTTTAGGTAGACCTTGTCACCGCCAGGGATTTTACAAAGCACGCGGGATGAGGATTTTGCCAACCCTCTTTCGTGCTTTCTCCGTCCGGATGGCCCAGGCCAGGTCGCAGGACCAAGGGTGGATGAGGATGAAGAGGAGGAGGAGGAGGAGGTGGTGGTGGTGGTGGTGGTGGAAGAAGAAGAAGACGGCAGACAAACGGGCAGAGCAAAAAGAATGGGCGAATTGGAAGGGCGGGTTGGGCTGGCTGGGCCGGGATGCTGGTGGTAAAGGGTGGCTTGATGAGCTGGCAGGGCCGGCGGTGCTTGTTGGGCCGACCAATTGGTCTTGGATCACCGTCTCCCGCGCAACGAGTGGGTGCGAGCCTGCTGCAAGGACAAGGGGGTGCAGCCGCACCTCCCTCTGGAGCCTGAACCCTCTGGGCCACTGGCCCGCCTCCGAACCCAGTCCCGACAACCTAAATCGACAATCATGTTACCTCGACCTCCAAGGTTGTTACTGTTACAGCTTGTGCCGACCCGGCTGTGCAGCACCACTCACCACCACTCATCCCTTGGACACGGATGCCTCTTGCGGAACTGACTGCCAGAGAAACACACGCAAGCATACACGCACATCCGGGGCGGAGAGGGCACACACAGCTCAGACGGGCGGGGCTAATGGCTGGCAGTTTTCCAACGTCGAGCCGCCATCACAGAGTCATTGCATTGCTGACCACCACGAGGCTCACAGTCACAACAGCTGCCTCCTCCGCTGACTCTTTGGGCTGTTTCAAGACCCTGCCCTGTATAAACAAACAACTCGATCACTCGTCATCCCGGGGGAAACCAAGGCCCACTACCACGCAGCCGCCCCAGGGCCCACTCCGCAAAGCCTCCTCACGGCTCGAGCACACCTTGCAATCTAAACTTCTGACCGGGCGACCGTCGGCTGCCCGCATGGGGGAGACCCAGTCCTGTCAGTCTGTCAATCCGCCCCATCCGCCGCACCTCAGCCTGAACAGTCGTCATCACCCGCTACTCAGCTATTCCGACCCGCTGGAGGGGTGGTCATCTGGGCTTTTCAGAGCTCTGGGCCAGAGGTAAAGGGAGAGATGCTCGAGCCCGACCGGTCGGCTACATAGTAGGTAAAGTTGCTGTCACCCTGGCAAGCCTCTAAGGAGCGTCGCAGACTAGGGTGCTATCTTTCTCTCCCTGGCCCCGCGTATCACAGCTGTCAACGTAGGCTCCCCGAGTCCGCTGCCTCACCCTCGAGGGCTGACACGACCAACATTGGCCGGTTCAAGTCAAGTAGTAGTCGCCCCCTCCATAGCCAACATTGTCCCAACAGAGAGGTGCAGGGACACCAGCCTGGGCAGCCTTGGACCACAGAAACAGACCCCAGTGGCGAAAACCATGGCCGGGTGCTGCAAAAATGTCGCACCAGATTTCAAGGTCGTTGCTACTGGATGTGGGTCCCGTGTTGTACAGAGAGTATTCACACTACCTACCTGGTAATAAGTACTAGTAGAGAATGCCGGGCTAAAGCATTTTTTTTGTCTTTTCTCTGCGTGCGGAGGTCCCACAACTCACGCGGCGCCCGCCTGCTGCAGGGCCTTTCCCTTCATCCACCCTCGGCTGGCCTCTCGGATCGCCCCGTTCGGCCACCTGGGCACACCACCCCGCCGGGCTACTTGACAACTCGGCGTTTCGAGCACCCTGTTGAGGTAGACGCGGGTTTGCCTTCGCTACCTCCCTCTCTGCCGCTCTACCACCACTCATGTAAGACCACTCATGGAAGACTTGCTACTCTCTGTATGTTTGGAAATCAGGAGCCGCTTCCTCGGTCCGGAACTTTATGTACTCGAGAACGCACTACTTGGAGAATAGCGATTGACTCCCCTGTCTCTCTTCGCATCTGCCCCTCCCATCCCCCGTCGCCTCAGCCCATCTCCGCCTAGTATGCCTCCGGCCACCTGGCGGGGATGGCAATACGTGTGACGGGACATGCCGGCAACCTGCAGCGTGCTTCCGCAGTGTAGGCAATTGGGTGCAACATGATGGGCACGCGGATTGTCTCGAACCGGCACAGACTTATTCCCGAGGAGAAACCTGCAGCGCCGTTGGCGTCAGGGAGGGGGCCGGTCTCCTCCCGTCCCTTTCGCCACATGGAATTCGGCTGAGGCGCCACAGGCAGCAGGACGAGCAGCAAGAGGCGCTCGTTGGCAAGGGAGCTGACTATCTTTCAGCACACCGCCAACTTGGATTTTACGCAACAAACATATGCGTTCACTCTCTTCACTACGGTTTCACTGCAATTCCGAGCCTCCGGTCATGTAACTGAGTGCGCTTGATTACCGAGATGCGTGTATCTATAAAATGCATTGTAAGTACCGGGAATTCTGGATCTAGGAGAGTGCTGCCTGTATGTAGTCGTCGTCTCCTCCGCTAGGCGATTAATTATCCCTTCCTCGCACAGTGTAGTCCGCTCTTCAACCTCTTGGATATCAATTTTGCACACACAAACGCCTGGGGGTGGGGGGGGGGATGCATGGTAGGGAAAATACGGCCCTCTTGCCCGCTACATTTATGCCTGGGTCGTGCACAGATGATCATATCATCTCCTGCACGGTCTCGTTCTTGGCGAGATGGGTAGGGAAACCTCCAGCCAGAACGGTCCTCAGGAAGTCGACCTTGGCCGACAGCGCCCAGCTGTCGATTGTCATCTTATCTTTGCCCATGATGATCGTCTGTCGGTAGCCAAACTCGCTCACGTCGCCGCCGTGCGAGGCGATGACAGCGTTGCCGCCTGTGTGGGGGTTAGAAGCGGCCCATCCGGCGGTCGAGTAGCCCGGTCCCTTGCCTCGTTCGAGTCCGGTCGCGATGCTGTTGAAATCGGACTTGAGGTGCCGTCTGTCGCGCTTGGACATGGATTTCGAGCCCCTCGACGCCTCCCGCATCTGCTGCGCCAGCCTCTTGGGGTCGTACCGGAGGTTCATCTTCTCCCCAGACGATTCCTCGAATTCAGTCGCGTTCTCAAACAGTAGCGCGATGTTGTTTCCGGCGCTGGTTTGCACGTAGGCGTCGGTGCTGTTGAGCTGATCCACAAATGCCTCCAGTGCTTGCGCGCTCTGGTCAGAAAGGTCCTCAAGATGAGCGGCCATGAAACCCCAGCTCTCCAGGGCGGCGACCACCACAGAGGCTACGTCAGCTGCGTCCACGGAGTGGCCATCACTCTCGACGACCTCGATCATGTACAGCATCATGTCCTCGGCAGCCTCGGTTGATCCGTCGCCATACATGGCCGCGACGGCGAGGGCGCGGAGCGCGGCCACCTTTACTTCTTGGACCCCATCGTCCTCGCAAGTAGACTTGAGGCTTGAGGCGTACTGTTCGAGGATCGTGTCGGTAGGGTTCGTGAGGATCGTCACGGAGAGAGCCTTGAGTGCAAGCGTGCGCTCGGTGGCGCTGACGCCCGACTTGATGGCCCTCACGAGGCCAAGCACCAGGTCGTTCATGGGCCCCTCGATCTCGGAGCGGACGTAGTAGTGCCGGGCCAGGTGCAGGTACGACTTCAGCATGTCCTCCCTCTCCTGGTTGCTGATCTTCTTGCGCTCGCCGGAGCGGCCGCCGGCAACGATCTGCGAGACTCGGGCGTTCAGGCGGTCGACCCAGGCGCGGCCCGTGCCGTCGTCGTCACCGTGGTCGGAGGCGCCCGAGGTGGTGCTCATGGTCATCATGTCGTCGAAATCGGAGTCGCTGTCGCCCTCGTCCTCGGACGCGTAGCGGCTAGGTGCGCGCGAGCCGGCGGGGGAGTGTCCGGGGGAGGTGATGGGCGTCGCGGACTTGGAGTCGGGGCGCGAGCGCGCCTTGCGGGACAGGGTCTTGCCACTCTCGAGGAGGGCTTTCTTTCGAAGGTCGTGCATGTTGGAACTGCGGTCTAAGTGGTGCTTGCGATGTCGCAGGACAGAACGTGACCGCTCGGGGAGCCTGGTCGGAGAGCCTGGTCGGTCGTGATGTTGCGCGCCGAAAAGACTTGCAAGGGGCACGGTGGAACGCGCGCTAAGTGAGAAAATGATTAAATGCTCTGTGATGTTGCGATGCAAAGATGGTTGCAGGGACAGTACTGGTGGGTAGAGGGTTGCCTGAAAGAAAATCCATGAGGGTTGGTCGCGGTTCGTTATGGGTTTTAAAAAAGGTGCGGGAGGTGGCGTAGACAAATAGGTGGGCGTAGAAGATGGGAATGGGACGAGAGGAATAGACAGACTATAATGGGCAGGGGGGGTTTTGGGCAGCGCACAATTTGGGCAGTCACCCGCAGCAAGGCATGCTGATTTAATAACTGTACACTACCTACACTACGGTGTGACTGTGACCCGCGTCTGCCGGCCCAACCCGTCAAAATCGTATCACCTGCCCAGGCCCGGCTTCGTAGTGTAGATTGAACTGATTAGCCGGGTATTGACCGTGGTCCTCCCATACATACATAGAAAATGCCATTTGGTCCCCGTTGTTGTCGCCCTCCGACCGAAACTCAGCCGGATGCGCAGTAGAGCAGCAGCAGCAGCAGCAGCAGCAGACTGTTTAACTGTTTACATGTTTACATGCAGACGTAATACTCGGGTCCAGGAGAATGTTCCTTGGTGACGACATCCAAGGCGAACTCTTGCAGTCATGGCCCACCTTTTCTGTCGAGCGACCCGCTCAACAGCAAGGCGGGGCAGCTGGGCAGGTATATATAGTGTACATTGCGTACTACACTATAGTACGTTGGTTGCGGCGCGCATGGGGGTAAAGTGATTGCAGCGGCGCTAGGCCGGAAATAGCTTCGCTTGGCTTGTACCGAGCCGAGGTGGACACAGTCTTGTCCTCGCTCAAGAGTGAATACTTAAGACAAGCCCCAAGTCGAAAGGCTCAGCGTGAGTGAGCACCGTGTTCAACTCTGCGGGGTCTGGGAACTCAATCTCCTGAGCTCAAGTGTTGTATCCTGTGATGAGCCTGTGAGGTGTGTCTCCACCCACCGCAGCAGGCAGACGGACTGCGGACGGGGAGGGGAGCTCTTGAAACAACGATAAGATAACCCCGCATGCGCATGCCCGCCCGTATCTACATATCTACACACTACCTAGGTACCTAGGTAGGTAGGTAGGTAGATAACTGGGCGGGTGATAGGGGTGTGTCTTCAGATGTCTTCAAATGTGATTCTTCACGTCGATACTAGCCGGGGATCCGCAGTTCGCGAGCAGCTGACGTGATGACGGGCATCGAGCCAGCCAGCCAGCCAGCCAGCGCATCTGCATAGTCTGTCTAGCTGCCTGTTGGCCCGACACAGACGCACGGCCGCCCCCAACAGTCCAACGGCACTGCACTGAACTGCACAAGAAGCAGGAAGGGAGCTCGAGCGGACCTGCTGGTCTGCACTGCGTCTGCCTACCTCCCTGCCCCACCTTCCACCCCGTGGACATCACTACACCACCAGTCGACCTCTCCCCCCTACCTCCACTCCACCTCCACCTCCGCCTCCGCCTCCTGTCCCGTCTTTGACTAGGACTTCGTCCATGCCATCAAGCCCCCCGAGTGTGCAGGGCCGTCATCGTATCTCACTCTCTCGCATCCCTTCATTTTCACCTCGTCTCCCCCCTTCACCTTCAACGCGTCCGTCTTGGACTCGACTGCTCGCCGTCCTCGACCGCCTCGCCCCGACTTGTCTAGCCTCACAACCGCTTGTCTTAGAGCCGACCACCATCCTCACTGGAGCCTTGTTAGGTCGGCCCCGAGGCAGGTAGCGTCGACTTCAACCCTGGACACCTGTCAATCCTACCGTGTACTTTGTCAACAGTCCACCAAAATGACCTCGAAAGCCACCAACGAGGACTCTGGTAAGTCTAATGCCCTCATCACCTCCCACTCTCCCACCCAGCCGCTATCTGGGCCTCCCTGGTGGTCATTTTCCCCAGGAACCTCACTTTGGCTTCACTCCTTGAAAACTTGTTCTGAGATATGCATGACACAGTCCTCATCTTGCTGTCGACCAAGAGTCCCACCAGTATTACCCACCCCGAGCGCCGAATAATCCTCACCCAGTCCCGCCCAACAGTGAAGATCGGACGGTCAAGCAATCGCTCTGCCTTGGGACTCAACCCGACCCTGGACAACGGATACTTCGACTCGCCCGTCATGAGCCGAGAACACGCTCAGATCGAGGCCGACATTCCTCACCAGGTCAGTCCGGGGCTCCAGAAACATCTACCTGAACGCAGCTAACGAGTTTCCAGGTCGTCAGGATCCGTGACACAGGCTCTATGCACGGCACGTACATCAACGACGAACCGCTCGACGCCGAGCTTGCCCGACCTATTGCCAGCGGCGATGAGCTCAAATTCGGCTCCTCTGTCTACCGCAACCAGAAGACATTCCAGCCTGCTACCTTGACAGTCGGGATAGAGTTCAAGACTGCGTCAGTTCCCTCACCCCTTCTGACAAAGCACGGATGATACTGACGACAAATTGTATAGTGGTCAAGCGGATCACTCCCCTAGCCGTGTCTTCACTGTTCCGGACGACTGCTCGACTGATGAGAACGAGCCTTTGGATGACAGCACGCCTCGAAAGATCCCTACTTTCATGTCTGACGAGCACAAGGGCGTCAACCCATGGGAGGAAGAGATAAATGAGGAACGCAATCTGGTGCGTCAGAGCGACGGAGTCATCGAAATTGATTCCTCTTCAGAGTCAGACTCCGAGGAACTCCCGCGTGACTACACTACCGTTGTGTCCGGCGACAGCGATCACATGGATGCCGGAGACATGACAGCAGAGTTTGATGACGACGATGAGTCTATAAGCCTGTCGGATGATGAGGACATGAGCTCTGCACCGGCCAGCCCAGTCGAGTCTATCGATCTTGATGACCCTGACCTGGCGCACAACCATGTGGCTCGCTCGCCATCCTGGAATAGTGTATCCACGGATCCACAGAGTGAGCATGTGGCAGGGCAGCCTCGATCGGGCCACGATTCCGAAGAGGAGCAAGGCGTTTTCCTCTACGAAACCGAGTCTGAAGAGATGGATGACATTGATCCTGTCGATGTCGACTTCGATCCTTACCAGCAACCTGACATCCATCAGAGCCCGTTTGGGCAGATACAAACAACTCTTCCGTCACTCAATACCGCGATGCTTGCTCAGTCACATGTTGCGGACTTCGACTGCCAACTTGCCCCCGTAATGCCCCCGGCGCCGCGCCAGCCAAGCCCGTCCGACGCCGTGCTCCCGGTTGGCCGTCGTCACTATGGGTCCGAGGACGGGTATGCTGTCACAGTGGAGAGCTTAGGACGCAAAAGCGGCAAACCTGACTTCTTCGAAGCCCGAGAACAGAACAAAATCAAGATTGGCCACTCCGCCTCTATCGCACGGGATGTCTCGCACATTGTCAACGTCCTCAGGCAGACACACCGTCCGGTCACTGAGGAAACTGCACAATTACCTACGTCTCCATTCAAGGAAGCCGAACTTGCATCTGCTTATGTGCAGGACAGAGCATCTCGGATGGAAGCAGCGATTCAACATGAGGTTCATACAGCGCCTGTGTCACTGCCTCTTGCTGGCCAGGACGTTGGACGCGAGCTTGGAAGCTTGTATACCCCAAAGGAGTCCATGCCAAAGCCTTCACAGGACACCTTCGCGATTGCGCCTCCTCGGGAGTCTTCTGATACGGGCGCCAAACCACAGGAAGCTGTAGATCCATCGTGGGCTGCAGCCTCTGCCGACGAGTTGTTTCGAATGAAGCAATCGGCCCAAATTCGGACAGACCGGGCACCGAGTCGTTGTTCGTCCCCCACGAAGGCGACTACCGGTACCGAACTCCCAGAGCCGCGGAAGAACACTGCCAGGGGCAAGCGGAAGGCAGCCGAGATCTCCGAGACCGCAGACCCATGGGAGACCATCTGGCATGAGGGGCAATTTGCTGTTGCCCAGCAACCCGCGTCTAGCAGTGCTGTCACTGCTCAGCCAGAGATCGATATGGATTTGTCGAGACTCTCATTCCAGAATACATCAGAGGAAGCACCCATAGCCGTGAGACCGACCAAGATGAGAAAAATTGCGGAACGCGTTGGTTTTGCTGCTCTCGGCGGTGCCACTGTCGGTGCGATGGTCTTGACGTCCCTCATTTATACTGCACCGAATTTCGCATGAGCAATCGCTGGTCGCCCACGCACTCCCATTTGCCTCATTGCAACGCATCCTTGAACGGACTTTGGGACAGGGCAAAGTGGATTTTCTCTTCGAGACCAAGGAGGATCGGCGTTAAGTTGATGGAATTTTCTTTGCGTTTGAGGGCGTGGGATACTGCCGTAGATTGTCGCTCGGGCAAGGCATGTTAGATCCAGATCCCAGGGACCAACAGTGCAGGCGTCAATGCTTTGGTATTAGTCGTCCAAGGTTGGACCGATTTCTGGGCAGATATGAGCACTAGGGCAGATGATTACGAATGATTTCTTTGTCTATTCTCTCCAGGTGTTAGGGAGGTAGTTTCCAGCACACCTTCATTGCTGCTCAAGACCAACCATTTGCCTTATGCGAACATGACTTCTTGACTGTGGCCGTGGCTCTAGGTGGCTGAGACCACGTGCGTCGTTCCCATAGTATGCTGATCAATACGGCCGGGAGAAGTGTGTGAGGACATAATCTGTCAATTTCGGGACCTGAAAATTATTTTTGAGGGCCGTTTGAGGAGATGTCTTGGGATTGGAAGATGTTCAGGACTGGGCGAGGAGCCAGCCTGACACCGAATGCGAAGCCAGTAGGAACTATTAGCAGACAAGTCGTCTGATGCTTTCACCATCGCTTTCTTCCCATGCATCGAAGCTGAACAATAATAGAGAATTTTTGAGTGCGACAACACCTTGATGTTCTCCACACTGACCAATCCAAAACATCTGGAATCAGTGATAGTTGGTTTCGTTCTTAATCCGGGCAAGAATCTCTTTTCTGGAAGGAAGGAATCAATTATTGTAGTAAAGGGTATTCGGAATCAGCGGGAGGGGGAATCGGGGCTGGGCACCTGAACACTTCAATAGAATACAGTCACAGGCGGCGTCATCGCCGCAGTCTCGGAGATGTCTCAGCTGATCCTCATACGTGAGCTTCCGACAAGCATGGTAACAAGGATATCGAAGATTTAAGTTTTCCCATAAATGGTCCAATATCCCGACGCCCTTGAAATGTTCAAGGGCTGGCTTGGAACCAGCGGCGTTCAGCAACGCCGGCATACGGCAATGTTCTAACAGGTGCGAGATGCGAGAAAGGAGTAGGCTATGAAAGTTTGTGGCCAAATACCCCTGAAATGGCATGCGAACATGTCTTTGTTTTTGTTCTTGAAGTACCCCACCCGTCGGCCACGGCCACTGCGTCCATCGTATGCTCGGAGCAGTAGCAGGCAGAGCAGTAGCAGGCACCTGGGCAATCGATTACACAGAAGAAACACACAAAGGCGAATTGCTGACTATGGATGTGATGGTGATTGGTCACGCCCCTGCTCGGGTATCTTGGGGGGCAGACAGGGACCGGCTCCGCACTCGGCGGGCTGCATGGTTCGCTCGCCTTTTTTTGGGACCGATTTTTCTCCCTCTCGAGAGAAAGAATGAAGAGTCGTTCTTTACAAGCACACAATCCCATGTGTCCCCCCGGTCGCAATGAGGTCAATTGAAGTCGCCAGGCGCTCAGGAGCGTTGGCGAGGGTAAGCCGGCCCCCTAATACACCCCCCCCAACATGCACCTCTGGACTAACAATTCTCGACCAAGGGCGCCTTCCATCGCCAGCAACTTCGCGCAAACTGCGCGCCGACCCACACGCAGACTCGCCGCCTTCTTTCAACCGGTCCCGCTCTGCCTCCTGTGTACGAGACTCTCTACACGAAATACGCCGAAGTCAGACGAGTGCTTGGGTCACAGAGGCTCACGCTCGCGGAGAAGATCCTCTACAGCCATCTGAACAACCCCGAAGAGAACCTCCTGACCAACACCAACAATGGCCGCGACATCCGAGGAAAGGCGAACCTGCCGCTCAAACCCGACCGGGTCAACATGCAGGACGCCTCCGCGCAGATGGCGCTGCTGCAGTTCATGGCTTGCAATCTCCCCCAGACCGCGATCCCCGCCAGCATCCACTGCGACCACTTGATTGTTGGCGAGAAGGGCGCCGATCAGGACCTGTCTGCTGGCCTGAGCGCGAACCAGGAGGTCTTTGACTTCCTCGAGTCCGCGGGCAAGAAGTATGGCATCGACTTCTGGCCGCCCGGCGCCGGCATTATACACCAGACCGTCCTGGAGAACTACGCCCGGCCCGGCCTGATGATGCTGGGCACCGACAGCCACACGCCCAATGCCGGCGGCCTCTGCACCATCGCCATCGGGGTCGGCGGCGCCGATGCCGTCGAGGCACTTGTCGGTGCGCCCTGGGAGCTCAAGGCCCCCAAGGTGCTGGGCGTGCGCCTGACGGGCAGGCTCAGCGAGTGGGCCTCGCCCAAGGACATCATCCTGCACCTGGCGGGCAAGCTGACCGTCCGTGGCGGCACCGGTTTTATCGTCGAGTATTTTGGGCCGGGTGTTGACACGCTCAGCTGCACTGGCATGTCCACCGTCTGCAATATGGGGTAGGTTCAAGCTGGACTGATTCTGGATGCTGGATGTGTTGTTGACGTATTCTAGTGCTGAGGTTGGCGCAACCACTTCCGTCTTCCCCTTCACAGAAGCCTCCGCAAGGTACCTCGAAGCCACCAGGAGAGGAGACTTGGCCAGCGCGGCCAAGATTTTCCAGAACTTCCCCGGTGTCGGTAACTCGGAAGACGCGTACTTCAAGTTCAAGGCCGACGAGGGCGCGGAATACGACCAGTTGATTGAGATCGACCTTTCGAAGCTGGAGCCTCACATCAATGGACCGCACACGCCAGACTTGTCGACGCCTCTATCCCAGTTCAAGAAGACTGTGCAGGAGGAGAATTGGCCAGAAAAGGTCTCCGCGGGCCTCATTGGCAGCTGCACAAACAGCTCCTACGAGGACATGACCCGGGTGGAGAGCATAGTCAAGGCCGCCGAGGAAGCCGGGCTGAAGCCTGCGACCGATTTCTACGTTACGCCTGGCAGCGAGCAGATCCGAGCAACTCTAGAACGTGATGGCATTCTGGATTCCTTTACCGGCGCGGGCGGCATTGTCCTCTCAAATGCATGCGGACCTTGCATTGGGCAGTGGAAGCGGCGGGACGGTGTTGAGAAGGGTACACCAAACGCAATATTAACATCCTATAACCGGAACTTCCGCGGCCGGAACGATGGCAACCTCGAGACCATGAACTTCCTCGCCTCCCCTGAGATAGTCACGGCAATGGCTTTTGCCGGTTCTACTACCTTCAATCCCATGACAGACACCCTGAAGACTCCCGACGGCAAAGAGTTCCGCTTCCCGGCACCAAAGGGCATGGAAGACCCCAAGACGCCCTTTGAGTTCGGCAACGACGCATTCAAGGTCCTGTCGCAGAAGCCAGACCCGAGCGTCCCGGTCGCCATCTCTCCAACCTCGGAGCGTCTTGCCCTGTTGGAACCATTCGAGCCGTTTCCCGACCACGACCTCACCGGGCTCCAAGTCCTTGTCAAGGTCAAGGGCAAGTGCACAACCGACACAATCTCCGCCGCAGGCCCGTGGCTCAAGTACAAGGGTCACCTTCCTAACATCGCCACCAACACCCTCAACACGGCGGTGAACGCGGCGACCGACGAGGTGAACGCGGCGTACGACTTCGACGGCAGCAGGCACACGATCCCGGATCTCATGAAGAAGTGGAAGCACGAGAACCGGCAATGGCTCGTGGTCGCGGAGCACAACTACGGCGAGGGCTCCGCGCGGGAGCACGCGGCGCTGCAGCCGCGGTACCTCGGCGCCAGGATCATCGTGTGCAAGAGCTTCGCGCGCATCCACGAGACGAACCTCAAGAAGCAGGGCGTGGTGCCCCTGACGTTCGCGGACGAGGCCGACTACGACCGGATCGACGCGTGCGACGAGGTGGCCACCGTGGGGCTGTACGAGATGCTGCGGAACCAGGGCCGCGGCGACGTGCAGCTGAGGGTGACCAAGAGGAAGACGGGCGAGGAGTTCCTCATCCCCGTCAAGCACGCGGTCAGCAAGGACCAGGCGGGCTTCATCCTGGCGGGGAGTGCCCTGAACCTGCTGTCAAAGGGGGTTTGAGCGTTGGAGGTTCCTTATCCAGGTTAGGTAAATGGCGTTGAGTAAAAAGCGACAACGAAAGGGAGAGAGTATGTCGGCAGAGGTACCAGGGAAAGGCCTGTGTGCTTTTTTGAAATGTTTACTTGAAATGGCGCACATGTCTCTGACAGCTGGGGCGTTGCTGGCTTTTGACAATTGAATCAAATATTTCTACGTGGGGTGTGTTTTGGGAGTCGCGAATGTTGAAGGCCTCCACAGGCATTTGGAATAGCAAGGCGTGATTGCGACTCTATGGATGTGAGGAGGCATACTGCTCAACTAGATGTTACCTAGGTATCGATGTAAACCTTGGAAGCTTCACAGTGGAAAGGGCGGGCATAAGCTTCATTTATATACCGCAGCCAATATCATTGATGGCAGATGTCATCCTCACCAGAAACGGTGCGCGTCATTTCTGCTGCGCGACAAAACGGCAACATTCATATAGGCCATTTCGAACGATCTGAGCCTTATTCCAGCCCTCAGCCTGGGGCGCGGGAATGAGTATTTGCTCGGCGAGGATGTTTGATCCTCGGGGCAAAGAACCCTCGAGGGGATAATTCTGAAGCAAACTCTTCAGATCCCCAAAGTGATCAGCCTCAGTATTCGATTTAATGTTGTTTGTTTCCCGGGATGAAATGTCTAGCAGGCCAAGCAGCCTCGTGACTTAGATAGTCCCCGCAGCCCGTGACCTCGTATAGAACAACAGCAGGGTTAGGAGTTTGTGGCCAGCCTCACGACCGGATTCCTCTGCCATTCGGGAATGCCCTATTTTGTTGTGCTCAACACAGTTGTTGTTCTCTCTGCCTTGTTTGATATGCTTTGAATTGATACCTATGTCCACCGTCAGGACCAGTCGGCACTTTTGAAGAGTTACGAGCTGGGCGGGCCCTCACTATATCAATTGTAGCCCTCCAGGCCTCCCCAAAACTGCATATGAGCAGAGATTTTGAATGCTGCTCTTCAATGTTCTAGGCCATGCAATCGTAGCCCCTTCTGCCCGATAACTCCATGTCGGGAAGATGACAACGTTTTCCTCCTCCAGGTCGAGCTGTAGTGACAACCTTCAAGTTCACACCAGCCCAGAGCCTTTCCAGCTCGAGCTTCCATCCCCCCCAGAGGTACATGCAGCACAACGAACGCATAATGACCACATGCAGGGCAGGCGAGCACTCGCCGTGAGGCCATCCCAGTGCTAGAATTAATGTACAAATGTCCCCTTCCAAGGCAATGATAACCCCATTCAACCAATGTATCCATAGCAATCCCAGTTAAGCTAAACTCATATGGAGGTTCCTGTTTGCTTCTTCTGTATTTTCGGGTTGATGTTTGCGCCCTCCGCTGGCTGCAATCCCGGCCCAGCGTTGGAAGACTGCGAGTTCACGCGGGCTCCCATGCCAGATGATTCTGCAACCACCGGTGGTACCAAGCCCTGGTTGCGTCTCCTGTACGCGCGCTTCTTTCGGACGGGCGGCTGTTGTTCACTGGCCTGAGGCGTGTGACTAAACCGCACGCCGTGGGTCCGGCTGCGGTGGAATCGCATCGCGCCGAGCCACGCCTCGTCGTTGCGGACGCGTTCTGGCAGGTTCTCTTCCCACTCGTCAGGGCTCTCCTTCAGCCTCTGCTCTCTCATCCGTTGTGCTGCCTTTCCAAAGTTGGCCTTACGCCCTCCGCGGGCCTTGATTTCTTCCTCCTTCCTCCTGTACCATTCATCCGAGCGGGGTCGCGTCCAGTGGGTTCGCGGGTCTATATGTCCGTAGAACACGTCTCCACGTTTCGGTGGTTCATGCCCTGCCCTTGCCATGACTCCCGGCGGTGGCTGAGAAGACCCCTCCTGGCCATAAATGAAGCTGTCTAGAGCCGAAGTATCGTGGCTCTCTGAGAGACGCTGCCGCTGCTTCTCCAGCGGCGGAGCCCGTATTACCGGCTTCAGCCCTCCGTAGGCCGATTTAGCAATTTTTTGATGCTTTCTCGCCTTTACGGGGGCCGGTCCGCGGCCTTGTCTCTCAGGGGCTAGGCTGTTGCGTGCACTCGGGGAGCGCCAGTCGGTGTAGCTCAGGATGGTCGGCTCCGGGAACGAACCTCCCAGTCCGGACTTCCGCGCGTCGGTGCTGCTTGCATTTCTAAGGGGCGTAGCGGCAGATCCAGTATCGATACTCATCTCACTGGGTGGTTGTTGGGTGAGGTTCACATCGACGCGAGGAGCGTGCGTTGCTACTCTCCCTTTGTCTCTGTCCGAATGCAAGAGACCATTGCTTCCATTTGGCAATGGTGAACAGAAGTTCCGGGGAGGCGGATTGCTGTATGGCGGACTTCGTTCCCACGATGGTATGTCAAAGTTCCGCTGGGAGACTCTTGGGCTAAAGGCGTCATTTCCTGGCGATGTCATGCGCTGTCTCTTCCTTGAGGGGCTTTCGGGAGACTCTGGACGTATCTGCCGCAGGAGAGACGACTTTGGTGAGAGATGAGAGCCGTTGGTAACAACACGATTCATTGTGGACTGGGTGCTAGCATTGAGCCTGATTCCGGTTGGTTTGGATGCCGTCAGCAAGAAGGCCGGCTTAGCTGCAATTGATTTCCTCGCGGTCACCTTTGCATCCAGCTGCTTCCGGCTGTGCGCCGCTGCCTCCGGGAGGCGGCCATTCGGTGGCGATGCAGCTGGCAGATGCTGCCTGTCGACGCCTTTGGACATCTTTGGGGAGACGGGCTGCATGTGGAAGAAACATGCCGGGTAACCACTGGCAGCAAACTCCTGACAACCAGGGGCAGTACACCTTGATCTTGTCACCGGAGAGCTTTCGTCGGCGGTAGGCAGGAACGGGTTGCCTGAGGCGCTCGAGAGTCCGAACATTCTGTCGGACGATGTGACAAGAGGGTGATTCGCGGCACTGGTTTGGATTTCTGAGGAACGCCTTGCCTGTGTCCCAATCCCATCGTTCCTGTTGAGACACCGCGCACAGGTGAAACTGAGCGAAGCTGGTTAGCTCTCGGTTGCCATTTGGCGGGGTGCGGTGCAGTGTGGATTTGCTGTACGGTCACTACGGTGAGATTGTGACAGATATGGTGCTGCGGAGCGAAGCATGCGGGCGCAGCCAACGACATAGTGCGGAGGAGAAAACAGGGCGGCGGTAGCTGGACTAGCTGCCCACCCTATCAGGCCAGACGATAGGGCCGGGCGCCGAAGCTGGTCTGACGGCCGGGCGCACTATGCTGGTGAAATGCTCGAGGCGGGGATTTGAGGACAGACATATGGCCCTCTTGTATTCCAACCGTCCCCGCTCACTCCTGATTCGTGTTACACGACAAGAAGTGCGCGAGGGATGGCTGGTTTTGCAGAACACCTCGTTTTGAGCTTGGTGTTGGTGACAGCAAAGTGATGAGGGGTATGAATCTGGCGTGGCGCGGATGCAGACACACACACTGATGGGCGCGGGCTTGGGCGAAAGGATGACTCGGGGACGAGGGTTCAGTACCTACTTTGAAGGGTCCCGCGGAATGATACAGAGGCACGCAAGATGATGGTGTCGCATGCATACAATGCACGCGACGGTCGGCTTGTCGACCTGCTCAGGACCGCCGCCAGGACCGCCGCAGATGGCGCATATGATGAACCGAGGGCGCGCGGTCGACTCGTGGAGGACGCGACGGCTAGCCATGACGGCGATTAGCGGAGGAATCCATGGGCCAAGGTGGTTGAACACAATAGGAAACGAGATTGAAGCAGGCAGGCAGGCGTCTCAGATCTTTTCAGTCTTGAAGTAGTCGTCACCCTGTGTGCGGCGACGGCTTCGTCGGATTGCTCCAGGCGGGAAGGGTTGAGGTGGGTGGGCAGGTTGGGTGGGTGGTTGAGTGAGTGAGTGGGCAGGCGGATTGTTTACGCGCAGCCTTTGGCCCGGCCTCATGGGAGCAGTGGAAGGCCGGGCTCCGATAAGCGGTATAGTGTGTTTGATGTCTGTCCATCTCGACAGCAACAGAGCGGGTATCTGGGGCTCTGCAAGGATGACGATGGCCTCCCAAGGTGAGGGTGGATAGGATTTTTGAGACGGGGGGCAGGGCTGAAGCAAGCCGACGGAACCAGAAGAGCATAGCAGTCCGACCTTTTACCATTGCGCATCATTGACAAGTTGCCTGCGGGGGGGGGGGTTTCACACAGAAACGGGAAGCAACAAAAGTGCAGAAGACTCTAGGAGAGGCTCGGTACATACCGTATTGTGTGTGTGTTTATGTGTGACCGGGGTGGGGAGAGGACAGGAGACGATGTGAATGCGACGGCGACGGGGTGGATGAATAGGAAGGACTAGTAGTTGTAGTAGTAGTAAGCTCCAGGGTTGTGAGTGTGGTTGGTTGGTTGTTGTTGTTGAATGTAGAATGCGAGCCACAGAGGGCGAGCCTCCGCGACTCGAGTCAGCAAAGAGTGGTCGAGTCGGCCGAGTCAAAACTGCGGAGACAGGAACTAGTATAACACCTCTCTCTCTCTCTCGCCCTGTGTGTAAATCCAGGAGCCAGAGCCGGGGAGGCAAGACAAGGCAGAAGAATGAGATGTGTACGGATCAAGGCATGAATATATACGCAGGCGCCTCGACGGCCGATCTCCTCAAGCACAGCCAGCACAGCCCAACGCAAAAATGTTGGCACGCACGGCCGAGAAGCCTCCAGCGCTGCTGTGAGCTCTCGAGGGCCAAGCCTGGTTTGATCCTGGCCTTGTGGCCGGCGTCGTGTAGGAGGAAGATGGCGATGCGAGATGCGGGTGAAGAGAGAGGATGTGAGTGTTTGAGGAAGCCAACCCGATGCTTGCCTATTAAAATTGTCAGCCCTGCTGCGCGCGCCAGGGCAAGGTAAGCTGGGCGGGCTTGCGGGCATTGGCACTTGCGACTAGTGTAGCCTTCTGCCCCTCACCACCGCCCAACCTGCCCCGACCCCCTTTCGGACTAGCGCGGGGGCTCCGTCGCGCCAATCCTGCCCAAGGCTGTCCTCTACGAACCCTGAGCTCTTTGGCTTCTGGCTTCGGGCTCTGGGCTTTGGGGATGCGTCAGACTTACTACTTCCACACCAACGCCTCCTCACTATCCATCTTCCTGCTCTCGACACAGATCGCCGGGGCAAAGAAACCTGACCACCTGTCTGTCCTTCTTCTATGGGTGGCCAGCCGTCGCGCCTCTTCAAGCAGGGTGGTCTGCCGCCATGGATTTCCTGAAGTCCGCTGTCGCATCCGCAATCGCAAAGGGCCCTGCTTTCCCCTACTCCTTCGGAGATATCGTCGACGTCGACCAGTCCATATGGACCCTGCACAATGGCACCAGGCGTGTATGCACCCCAAGGTAGACAACCTTAGCACCAGGCGAATAGGCACCTGACACGCACCGCAGGAGGACGGCTCCAACTGCAGCATCTTCTCTTTCGACATCACCGCCAACAGGTCTCGACTACCCCTCGCAAAGAATGCGCTCAAGAAGCTCCGCACCTTGCGCCACCCCGGTGTGATCAAGGTCTTGGACACGGTCGAGGTACATCTCCACGGCGCCTGTCGGTGGGAGCAATGCGGCTGATGCCACGCCTGTTAGACCGATACCTACATCTACATTGCGACTGAGCGCTTGGTGCCCTTGCGATGGCATGTCAAACGGACGAGCCTCAGCCCCGAGACCACCAAGTGGGGCATATATAGCGTCGCCGTATGGGAGCTCAAGCGCCTGCTATCTTGTGATTGGCACGAGAGCTGACATCTTGCCAGCGGACCCTCAAATTCATCAACGATGAAGCCTCCTCGATCCATGGCAACATGCGAGTCGGGTCAATATACACCTCAGAGAGCGGGGAGTGGAAGATTGGCGGTTTCGAGGTTTTGAGCAATGTCAAGGACGATGATGCCATTATATATGTATGCATGTCCATGAAAATGCCTTGTAAACCGCCAGAGCTGACCATTGTGCCGGTAGACCTACGGAAGTATGGTGCCCGACTCGGCCAGGTACGCACCTCCAGAGCTACAGTCAGGCTGGGACGCCATCAAAAAGGCGCCTCACTCCGCCGTCGATTCGTTCAACCTGGGCACGTTGATTTTCGAGGCCTTCAATGGTGACTATGCCGGCGGGAGCCAAGCTGGTCAGACCAAAAATATACCTCCTAGCATGCATGCGAGCTACAAGCGACTCGTCAACAACAACCCCAAGGCCAGACTCAGCGTCGGCCACTTCATCGACCAGGGCCACCGTCGAGGTTCATTCTTCGACACGCCACTGATCAAGTTGACTGACGGAGTAGATAACCTGGGGGTGAAGACTGCGGAGGAGCGGGAAGAGTTTCTCAAGTACGTTTTCCGAGCCTGGACAGTCAGGCGTGCCTTCTATTGACACTCTTACAGCGACCTTGAACAGCTTACAGACGACTTCCCTGAAGACTTCTTCAAGATGAAGGTCCTCCCCGAGCTGCTCAAATCCGTAGAGTTTGGCGGCGGGGGTCCCAAAGCCTTCAGTGTCGTGATGAAAATCGCCACCAAAATGTCAAATGACGACTTCGACTCGAAAGTTACGCCCGTAGTAATACGGCTTTTCCAAAACCCCGACAGAGCCATCCGAGTATCTTTGCTTGACAATCTGCCTCTGATGATCGACAGGCTATCGCAAAAGATAGTGAACGACAAGATATTCCCGAATCTCGTGTCTGGGTTCACCGACTTGGCACCAGTGGTCAGAGAACAAACACTGAAGTCTGTTCTTACCATTATCGGCAAACTCTCAGATCGTACTATAAACGGGGAGTTACTAAAGTGTCTTGCCAAGACTGCAAATGATGAGCAGCCTGGCATCCGCACAAACACGACTATCTGTTTGGGCAAGATTGCGAAGAACCTGGGCACCTCCTCAAGAAGCAAGGTTCTGATTGCAGCTTTCACTCGCTCTCTTCGGGACCCATTCGTCCACGGGAGGAATGCTGCACTTATGGCACTTGCTGTTACAGGGGACTGTTTCTCTGACGAGGATGTCGCGCTGAAGATCCTTCCTGCAATTTGTCCTTCCCTGATCGACAAGGAGAAGATTGTCCGAGACCAGGCAACCAAGACGATGGACATCTACATGCAAAAGATAAAGAAGGCCGCAGAAGATATGCCCGACACTGTTCTTCCTCCCCAGCAGACGAGCGAGAATGCGGGAGCACCACGAATGGGCACTCCGCAGCCGGCCGAGTCTGCTACAGCGTCCTGGGCAGGTTGGGCCATCTCGTCATTCACCAACAAGATTTCGTCGGCAGCAGGAGAGATCCAGCCTACGGCGTCGAATGGTTCGGCCCCAGCCGCAGAGGTGAAGCGGCCCGTGCCGGTAACTACCTCATCAGCATCATCATTACACCGTCAAGCCATGAAGTCCCCACAGCCGGCCTCCTCAGCACTTGCAAGAGCCCCTTCCAGTAGCTCCGGCGCCGATGCATTCTTTGCCGAAGTTGATGCGGCCGAGGATGGCGGAGACGCATGGGGTGACATGGGTGACATGGATGACAACGACGACTTCAACGATGATGGCACAACGGCTGCGAACGACTCCATGGCCTCATCGGCCACCTTGCCCGTTGTGAAGAAAGAACCAACACGAAACATCAGCAGCAGTGGCACTGGCAGCGCACAACCGTTTGGCGCTGACGAGGAGCCGGATTTTGCTGGTTGGCTAGCCGCGCAGCAGAAATCCAAGGTTGGTGGCAAGCCACTGCCAAAGGGGCTCACCAAATCAAACGTCCCGAACGGGAAGGCAACAACATCTAAGAAGCCTGTTTCCAAACCTGCGGCGAAGCCTGCGCCAGCGAAGAAGATTGATCTGAAGCCGAAACAGGCAGACGACGACGAGGACGGGTGGGGAGATGGGTGGTAAATCACCAAAGAGCAGCTCTAGTTGCCGACGACGGTAATGTGTATTCGTTATTGACCCTGGTCTGTGTAGGGGCGGACTAGTGTTCTTCGGCATATATATAAAGTACGGAGTTTAGGGGTGCGCATTAGTATTGGACTAGCTGTACTGCACTGGAAATAGGATGAATGCAGATAGCACCGTTCACGCACGTAGAATAATAGGAAAAGTGAATTCTTGCGCAGACTACCACGGATACGGCTCGCGAATGACGAAAATCCCTTGGCCCAACATGCCCATTACCAACGCCGTCCTACCCTTCCCATGCGATAGTTCAACTACCCGAGCCTTTGAAAACGGCACCGCACCCACGCTCGGAGAGAGAACTGAGGCTCGTCAGAAACCCCCCTGTGTGATGCCCCTACTTCAGCGGGGCCGATGAACAAACTGCATGTCCTTCCGTGATGTACCAAAACCAGTGCATGCACCCTACTCCAGCCAGTCCTACCTAGCCTCGGAGTAATCATTGAGAGCCACACAGACAGCACCCCGGTGGTGTCCGTTATACTGCCGGATAATCTGCTGGCTGTGGAGCTCCCAGAGGCGGGCGTAGTGGTCTGAGCAGGCGGTGACGAGGTAGGCCGAGTCGGCGCTGAAGGCGCAGTCCCAGACCCAGCGCTGGTGGCCCGTCAGGGTGGCCTCGAGGGGGAAGGGCCGCGGCAGGTCCGTCTCGTGGTCCCGGCGGGCGGCCTCGTCAACGTCGACCTCCCAGATCTTTGCCGTGTGGTCGGCCGAGCACGTCGCCAGCTTCTTGACGTCCGGCGACAGCAGGATGCGCGTGATGTACTCCTTGTGCGCCGAGAACTGCGTGATGGGCTGCAGCTCGGTGCGGTCGAAGGTCTGGATCAGGGACCAGACGAAGACGTTGCCCTAATATTGGGGGAAGGGGGCGTCCCCGAGGTTAGCAACAAGGTGAAAGACACAGGGGGGAGGGAGGGGCCGTCAATGAGGGGGGTCCACGCCGTACGTTGTTGTTTGCGGCGCACAGCAGGGTGCCATCGGTTGCGACGGTGACGCTGGACACTGACACGTCCTCCTCGGGGATGAGCTGGTGCGAGCAGCTGTTCTCGGCGAGGTCCCAGACCCTGACGCTGCCGGACCTGTCGCAGCTGATGATCTCGCCCTGGTTGGGGTGTATGACGACGTCGTTGGCGGGGCTGCCGTGGTTGTAGCTGCGCTGGATGGTGCCGCTGCGGGTCTCCCAGATCTTGACGGTGCCGTCCTCGGAGCTCGTGACCATCCACTTGCCCTCGCAGTGGAAGGCGACGCCGGTGATGTTGCCCGTGTGGCCCTCGAAGGTGAGCAGCGGGTTCGGGTTCGTGGACTTGATGTCGAAGAGCTTGACGGCGTGGTTGCCCGCGGCGGCGAGGAAGCGCTTGTCGGGCGAGATGCACAGGCGGTTGACCTGCGAGTCGGGGTGCTGGATCGTGCGGGAGCAGATGCCCGAGAGGGCCTCCCAGAACCTGGAGAGATCAGCCACGGGGTTGCCAAGGAGTTGCCACGGAGTTTCCGCCAGCCAGCAGTGCGGCGCTGGGTAGTGGGTGCGGGGGCGAAGGCAGAGGCAGAGGCAGAGGCAGAGGCAGAGGCAGAGGCAGAGGCAGAGGCATAGGCAGAGGCAGAGGCGGAGGCGGGCGCGAAGGTGGCCGACGGCTTACCGTATCGTGTGGTCGTAGCCAGCTGCGAAGACGAGGTCAGCCTGACGGTCGGTCGATCGGTCGCGCAATCAAGATGGGAAGAGGAGGGCGCGTGGCCCAGACGTGGGCGAGGAATTGCTTACCGGTGCAGAGAATGACCGACATGTTATCTCAAGGAGACTGTCTGTCCATCATGGGCTCGAGACAACCTCGGCGATGCGACTGTTAAATGGACCTGCAGCTTGTCGGAACTTCAGGTCGGGTGAAGCCGTGGTGGGGCAGCTAGGCTCAACCCCAGGTCGGACCCGGTTTCTTCAGGGGACTGTTCCCCCGCTGCGGCTACAACTGGAACACTGAGAGCCAGCACAAGCCCGAAGCACTATTGTTGTCCTCTGATCTAATCCGACTCAAGCCGGCTGATGAATACATTTCTGATTTTCTCCTTTCTTGTATACCTCACCTCCTCGAAGCTAATGTCCTCCTGAGGGCGAAGTTCATTCAGTATCGCTAACACTACAAGCCCGTTACGAATGGCAACTAATCCTATATGTAATTGGCATCGGTCTGACGATCCATACTGTCTTGCCCTGCACGGAACCAAGTCCTAATCAAAAATGATTTAGTCACGTCTAGAAACTCATCTTCTCTTCTACCTGTTTGCCCAAGTCATTTGTGATTGCAAAGGGATCAGCCAAGTAAGGACCCGCCGTCTTCAGGCAGTTTAAAGTGTCGGCCCTCAATCTAGTGCAAGCTAACAGACGCTCAATAGCATTTTCCGTCCAGCTCTTGAGGATCAACCGCTTGGTTAGGTATACTTGCCTGCACAGTAAGTACATGCTAAGAGGGCATGTTCGTGATACCCTTGCTAAACCCAGCACATTGGAATTGCGCTTCGTGGCCTTGATTCAACCAAAGCCTCAAGCTTTTTCAATGATCTGATATCCATTGAAATACCCAGGTACGGTGTTGCAACGTTGCGCAATGTAGAACCTAGCAACGACCACATGAAAAATTATCCGCAGACCCGAACTTTGCTGAGGTCTTGCTAAAGAAGCTTTCTGTGCTTAGACGCGTGGTAGCGCTGTTGCGCAAAACACAATCATTCACTCACAATAGTACTGGCCAGCTTTTGAGCTCAGCCGCATGTAGCGGCCACTTACAATTGCACCAGCCTAGAACTCTTGGATCATGCCAATTGAACCTCTCACACTTTCTCAAGTTCCTCGCCTGTCTTCCTTCAGATACGTACGACAGTTTCATACTCTGCGCTCAGCTGACATCATTCCTTCTTAAGAAAGGATTCACGCGGACCCGATGTTGGCTAGCTAGGAAATCGGCTAATAACTTCTATTCAAACCAAGGATAGCAGGGTACCTCACTCATCCTACACTACTGCTACAGCCACCCAGAGTGTAATATCCAAGTCCGATTTACATACCTATTGTATATGTTTAAAACCCTAGCTTATATTAAAATTAAGCTTAATTATTATATTTAATTACTTTTATATTCTATGTAAATAAGCTTGTTAATTAAACTCTTCTCCTTGAATGTTAAAATAAGGTTTGGATGTGGGCGTTTGGATGTCGGGTGTAAATATGAATATCTATGGTTCAGTGACAAAGATGTGCCGCTGCGGTGGACCCTCCATACTCACGTTACAGGTGTACATCTTCGACTTCTGAGGCAAGGACGCTCGTAGTGACAACCTAGAAAAGGCCAGTCGAGCCTTGCTTTCCACACGCTGCGTGAGTGCCAGGAGTGCGTGGGCGGGGGCCTCTACCTTGACCATGGCTGAGAAATGGGGCCAAAGGTAAAGATCCATCGTGCTGGTACCAATCGCCGAAACCCGCACACGCCACTGTTGCAGGTCTGTGTGCAGATATTAGAGCAAGAACGTGCATGGCTTGTGTCTCGATCGCCGATGCGCGCTTTCGCAGGGGCATCAAACAGAACGCAAGCGTCACCATACCCACTGGCCACGGTCAGCTCCGTTGTATTATTATATCAGGTGGGCCGGCCAGCGCCTTGTCGGTGAAGAGGTGGTAGTCACCTGTCACAGGGGCCTGTACCTAGTAGCAGTGCCTTATTTAGTAGCTCATTGGCGTGCAAACCACCCGGGACACAATGCACCTAGTGTCCCCAACGCCGACCAGACTCGACTCTACCAAACGATGACAAGGACAAGTGTAACCGAGCTAGTTGTTTACGTAGTACCGTGGTGCCAGCTGAAAAGGGTCTCTCCCTGCTGCGAAGAGGAAGCCCGGGTGTCACATCGGACCCGGACCCGTAACACCGACTTGTAAACAAAGGTAAGCACAGGGATGGCATCCGGACAACCTGTCTCGGGCCCCTTCTTGCTTTCGTCTCCAGGTAGTCTCCTCTTCCCCGCCCGGGCTCCGAGCTTCTATCTTCGACGCGAAGCTGCGTGGTTCTCCCTCGAAGACCTCGTGGATGGGCTGCTGCTGCCGGACGTCGGCTTGCTGGGATATGTTCGGCTTGGGGAGGTCACGACCATTCCGAGTTGCGCACACCCGTTGGGGCACCTGACCCACTGCGATCCTGCAAATCAACCGCCGCTCGTCCTTCCCAAGTGGTTCATAACAGGCAACAGGTGGCCAGCGCAGAGATACCACGCCCCGCAAGACAATTCTGAGGATTCGGTGTGCCATGTGGTTCTGCTTACTTGTGTACCACTCCCGTTACAGGCAGGACATGGTCTAACACATCATCAGCAATTTCAACCTGGGCAGAATGGCAAACCATGGCTTACTTTCCACCCAGCTTCCCATAGGTCCAAACGCTTCCGCCGCAGTTCGAACATGCAACTGGGTGGTTGCCGCCGACGCAGCCGCACGTATAATCTCCGGTGGACGGAAGCTTTGGGGGGTTGTCAGCATAATATGCGTTAGACATCCTCGACAGGACAAGGGCGGGTCTGGTATCTCCGACAGGTATTGTGATGGGCGCAAAGGCGAAGAAAGTTGTGATCTGTAATTTTTATACTGGTGACTTGGTGAATTCAGAATGGCCTCGAGGGCGTCGCCTGCCAATAACCGCAGAGGAATGCAGGGACTTTAAATAACAGCCTCGAGTAAGTATTTCGGCGTCATTGATGTCAGACGGCTACTTGCTGATAACGACAGCAAGGATCGATGGCAAAAGGAGAGACGTTTATTCGGTATCCTTTTCATCGTTGTACCTCGAATAGCCTCCATGATCGTCACTGATGTCAGTTCCACACAGCTGCCCACCGCAACTGAAGCCAGGTGATACGGTACACGGCTCAAGTGACCGCTGATCCGAGTTGGCCGACCTGGGGCTGAGACTGTACCGCAGAACAACATAGAAGTCAACGATTGCACCAGGAGAACATTGCGGAATGGGCCCCCGCACGTCTGCCGACACGCACAGACTTGGGACGTGCAATGGGCGGTATAATAAATATAGGTGGGTTCAGGGCTATCATCAGCCATGGCAAAGGGCTGAGCAACGAGGGCAGGCCTGCTATCATAACCAGGACCCATTGACGCGACAATGGCATCCGGCACAACCCCCGGCACAACCCCGCGACGTGTCTCGGGTGCCTTCTTTCGAATCGGGCCTACCTGTGCCATGGTAGAAGCCCAACATGCTTCTTTCCTTCCTTTCTATCGGAAGCGACCGTCTCGGACGGTCGTGCGCGCCAGGTCCCTCGGGGAATGGTTCGGATCTCCTCTATCTGGCAGTCTGGCAGCCAGGCAGCCCAGCAGGCCAGACCAGATGGACACTGGACAGACGTTCCTGCAGGTATCCGCACCGGGGGCACAAGCCCGCATGTTGGACGTGCCAGCCGGGGCCGACGGGGCTCCTCGAAGCCCAGGGCTGAGTGGTCCAACGCATAACATCCCATGCTTTTCTGCCAATTCGGCCATCGGTAAGAAAACCGCAGGCGGGCGGCTGCATGAGCAAGGACACCCTCACAAGGCTCGCATCCCCTTCGACGAAGTGCACAATGCCGTGGAACGAGTCAGCCTTGAGTGATGTTAGGCTTCTCCGATGGGTGTTGCGGAACTCGGATGCCTCTCGCTTCGCGGTGAGAAATGAGACGTCAGCCTGTGGTGACCAAACTAACCAACTTGTGTGTGCTGTATAACAGGCCCCGGCGGGCTGGCCTGAGGATTGCCCTCGCTAATGGAGGAGCTCCAGCGAATGGGACAGTCAGACTGTTCGAACTGCCCGAGCCGGTCAGTGGGGATGCCCAGCCGGCTCACCAATGGCCTCGGAAGAGGCCGGCGAAACCGGTCTCTCCATCATGTCGGTTTCCTCGTCACGCCATGGCTTTCTAAGTTGCTATTTAGGGCCGCATGCCCTCTGTTGTGGGTTGATGAGCACTCCATTGTGTGTCCGCCGCCTTGTTCGAGTCCTACCTAGGTAAGTAGTTAGGACCGCAATTTCTGATTTTCAGCGTCGTCCGCACAACGAAATACGTGCTGTGATTGTTGCCAGAATAACTCGGGTGGAAATTCACACGTCTTCAGACACCCTTCCCGCCCAAATCCGCATTATTGCTTTTGCACACGCTTGGGGCGCGTGTGTGCAGACGCAGTGCGACCGCTCCATATCCGCCTCGTCTACCACAAGGGTGGCAGCCCTTTTTCGTTCGCTACACCGGCTCCGGTCCAAGCTGACGGTCATCGGCTGCTTGGTCGCATGTGACACCCACAGTCGAAAGATTGGACCGTGGGCGGCATTAGCCCACCCGTCATGTGCCCTGCCCCGTGACGAGAGTTTCACGGCCGGTAAGTTAGCCACCGGCGTCAGTATGAAGGGGCGTCAAGCAAGTAACAAGGACACTTGACAGCCTGATGGCGGGCAGTGAAGTCTCACCTGCAGCACCAAGTTCGACCCATCACAGGGAAAGAAGCCGTCCGGGTCAATGCGGAGGTACACCCTGGGTATCAAACGAGTTGACCGTCGAGTAGGCTTCAAGAATCAGTATTAGCGTCAGCGCTCACATGCGGTGATCACGTAGACAGAGGATGAATGGGACGGACTGCCGAAGCAATCTTAGAGCTTCATGCAGGTCTCGGCTGGAAGCTGGCGAGGGTTTGTGGAGGTCATGCGCACATGACCGAGAAAGAAGCAATTCACGTTGACACAAACTTTGCTTGTGCACTCTGTCTTAATATTGTCCCTTGGCGCAGGGAACGGCAGCCTCTGAGCATGTTGTGAGTGCACAACCGCTCAGCGCTGTTCGAAGCACAGGACTTCGCTGATTTCATCTGCATGTCAAGAAATCGAGACATTGCGAAGACGGAGCCACACGTCCCTACCCTATGAGTCAACCAATCATTATGTTTCCTGGCACCTGTGCCGGGAAGGTCTTTCTGGCATCTCAGTATCCAACACCTTTTTACACAAGGTTTGAATTTCAATGGACACAAAAATAGGGTAGGAATGGCTGTACGTACAAATCAATACATAGCGGGCAAGGAGCCATGAATCAGCATGAAGTGAGCATCCTCGATAAGTAATGGGAGTGCATAGCTCATATGGGTCTGAAGACCTTGTTGTGATAAATCCCCTTCAATGTTGGCACTTCCTAAGCTGTGCCTTAATTACACTTCTTTGCTCCCTCTCCGCATGGCAATCCTAGACGCGCATGGAGGTAGAGCAACTGCGATATAGAAGTGCCTTGGGCAGAGATGACATTCTCAGCCACAGGTCCATTCTCTTCCCCAGGTACCGGACTTGATTCCTTGCTCATTTTTCACTCTGCACTATCACAGCGTAATCGTCAGCAACATATTTTTCTAATCAACCGGAACAAAAGTGGAGCCCAAGAATCGTAGAGCTTTAATATCGCAGTACCTAGGTACACCACGCTCACAGAGACGAGTCAGATTTCACGGCTGCAAGATCAGAGGGTATGCCAAAACGGTAACATTGTGAGCTCGAAACTACCTGCGACACCTTCACACAACACTCATGCGGGACTACTACACCTTATACGTATACTTTAAGAATAAACCAGGTAAAGGATGGCCTGCGTCATGTGCAACCCAGGGAAGTGACATATATTCGTAGGCGAATCACGTCGCGTCCACAATTTACATTGGAGCCGGGCACACCAAATGTAGGATGGCCGCATAACTTTCTCAACTTACACCCAACACCTCTAAATTAAAACAATAACCATATGCGCTTTACGCCGATACTTATCATGGGTTGAATGCAGGCGAATAAGCCCATAACTGGGAAACAAGAGGAGGAGGGAGGGGTGTACAAGGACACGAAGTCTTAGAACCATCTACTAGCCTGTCGCTCAGGCTATATGGCAAAGCAGACATCGCTCACGAAGCCCCTGGAAGCAATCAAACCCCCAGACAGATGAGCCAAGTGTATGCTGTCGGAAGGATTTTATGTTCATAGTCATGGCCACTCTAAGCTGGTAGCAAGAAGACACTGCGCCCTGCAACTGCCAACGCTCAGCAAAACACTGAATCCTACTTCTTAGCCATTCATTCCGTTCCAGAACCACTGAAAAAGACTCCAGAGCGCCCATGTGCGGGAGGTTCCTTGATGACTGACCGCAACAAATTCGCTCAAACGTGCGTGTCCGGCTCGTTGTCGACGCCGCCAGAAAAAATCTATCATAGCCCCGGTCTCGTCGCCACCACCGCCACTCAGCCAATCCTCTGCCTCTTGGGATCACCACCCACACTGCTCCCCACCCCCGCAGGAGCCACCGCGGCGGTGCCGTTCGTCGAGACATCGGCCAGCGCGGGCCTAGCGCCGCCCCCGCCCGCAGCCCCGCCGTTATTGCCCTCACCGGGCGGAGGCCTCTTGAATGTCGGCGGGCGGTACTGACCCCGATTTCCCAGGGGGCTACCCGGGCCCGGCGGCGCCCCGATCCGTCTCGTTTGGTTGAGCTGCGGGTTGACAACGTTGCCCTTCTGCGCGTTTCCAGGGCCTTGTTGTTGCTGCCCTGACACGGCCCGGCTGAAGCCATTGTTCATGGACGGTGTGGAGGGGGCGGCACTGATGTCCGCAATGCCGCTGTCGTCATCGTCGGCTGGGTCGTGGTCTTTGAAGTCTCTTCTAAGTGGCTTGGACTTGGTGTAGTCGATTCCGGGTGTCTTGAAGACAGAGGGTGTTTCGGCGTGGGGATTGAAAACCAGCGCGCCTGACGGTGTGCTGGGGAGCTTGACTTCGTCCTCTTTCTGGCCAGCAAGCTGTCTGACCGCACGAGCAGAGAAGAACCCCACCGCCTCGTTGGCACCTGCAGCATCACTCTGCGCTTGTGGCGGTTGCTGAACAGAAACACTGTTGCTAGGCTTACCGTTCTGCACTGGAGCGTTGGCCGGAGCGCGCGGTTGATTTTGTGGTGGTCGCGGTGCGTTCTGGACGGGGTTGTTTGGGCCTGCTGGTCGTGCATTCTGCTGACCTTGGGCTGTATTTTGGGGGGGTCGAGGTGGGTTTCCCGCCGAGTGTGACCTTGCTAGAGGTCGTGAAGGCGGCTGCATGGCTTGTGGGTTTGGCTTGTTGGTAGGCTGAGGGGTTTGTTTCGCGCTTTGTGGTAGCGAAACCTCGTCTGGGTGATCATCATCCACCATGTTAAAGTCCACCTCGTCGAATTCCCCGAGGAGGTCTTCGAAAGAGTCCATAGCGTCGGTCGCTGCGTAGAGTTAGATCAGCGGTGCTTTCCCCTGACGGAGACCGCGCTCAACAAACCTGCGTTGGCAATATCTTGGGCAGAAGGCTCCTTCTTAACCTCGACCTTCTTGGCAAAGTCCGCGTGCCGGTGCAGCCCACTCTCATCCCAGCCCTTGCTTGGCTCGAACTTCAGCTTGGTGACTTTCTTCAGGTAGTCCTTGTCGTAGATGCAGTTGCCCAGCACGTTCCCGAAGTTCCTCAGCGCCCGCTTCAGCGCATCAGTTGTGCCCTCCTTCTTCGCCTTCTCGAAAGCTGCCGCCTTGCCCTTGCAGTTCTCGATGTGGCCATAGCCAATGTCCTCGTGAAATGTGCCATCTCGCAGCGTCACGCGGACAATAACAGACAACCCCAGGGATATCTTGGACGTCTGGGGGTGCTCGTCGACAAAGTCCACCTGAATTTCTTTGATCATGGACGACCAGCCATTGAATCCAAAGACCTCGTTGGCGAGGGCAATGCACTTCTCCGCGGCGATATAGTGGACCTTCTGCCCCGAGGGCCCCGTGCGTGCGGAGAGGTATTCAGGCCCGAGTTGTTTCTCGAGGCGGGACTGCAGTGTCGCAATTTCCTGCGCCGTGTATTCTGAGACGCGCGGCTTGGCCTCCTCGAAAGGGTTGGCAGTTATGGTGTGTTGGTCGCCTGGGCTGCATCGGCACGAGAGTCGGGACGTCAGTCGGCTGCGACCCGCGATGATGGCAAACGCGTGCGGTCTGCCAGGCGCGTAGTGCGGACTGGGAGCCGTTGGGGGCAGTTTAAGTACTCACGCAGGCATTTTGGTGGGGTCTGAAGCAGTATACGCGCCCCTCACATCAATGGTATCGGCTCGGTTGCGGCGGAGAACGGGAGGACGGTGACTCTCACGCCACTGGGAAGCCGCTCGTCTCTTGATTGTTGACGCGCTCTCTGCCTGGAGACGTGCCGGGGAAGGCTGCTCTGGTCCCAGGCCTGTAGCGGCACCGCGTCTGCACGTGACCCAGTTTTCTGGTTACATCATCGAGCCGAGGTACCCGGCTCCAGTAAGCAAGCAGCAGTACAAACAGAATGCAAACAGAGCACTGGGCATTTTCCCATGCGCTTCTCAAGACCACTCATCCTACGGTCAGTTTTCCCTTTGCTTTCGTGCAGTGTCGAAGCCAGAACCTCCTGTGCAGATCAAACAACTTGCCCAGGCTCATGTCAGCTGCTATCGCTCGCCTGGTCAGTGATGACTTGCGATCCTATAGCAGTGAGTTCTTTGTGTCCGGTGGTTGGAGAGCGGGGGGATCCCCATCAACCTCCAATCCAATGAGGTGAAAACTAAAAGTGCGCCTATTTGTGGCTAGTATCCTTGTTTGCCTTAAGAAGTCCTGTCTACATAGACCATAGACCATTCCCTTGTCCTCTGAGTCGGCGTAGCTAGGAGGCAACTGATCTCATCAGGCCGACAGACGACACTGCTTCGCATCATGCCTCAAGAATTACAAAGGAAAAACCAGTCAAATATTTCCTCGTCGATGCTGTCCACCGGATGTACAGGGTCAGTTCCCATGCGGGGTGCTGAGGAAAGAAATGGATATCAAATGACGTGGAGACCATGAGAATAACGCCGCCGTGATGTGTGATCCCCCATGTCTATGCCCTCCCTCTGAACGCCAAAAAGAAAACCGTCTTCCACCTCCTCCTGCACCATGTCTGCGGGGACGCGCAAGGCGTTCCTCTCTTCTTGGCCCCTCCACAAATCAACCGCGGAAAAATGCGTTAGGAACACGTCTCCTGGACTAAGGTGTCCAGCTCCGTTTCTAAAAGGGCCCAACGCGGACTGGGGCCCCGTACGATCCGTTCAGGAGCTGGTCCAGGATCGAGTTCTGGTCAGAGGCACCGGGCTGGGCATTCTGATGTTGTGTGGTGCCGGACCATCCCACATTGCTCGACAGGGCGTTCACTGCGCCTTGCAGTCGTCCTCCGGCTTGCTCGTTGTGCTTGGCCAGAACCTGATCCCACCCGTCCCTGTGGAGGGCAAAGCCGCCACCACGCTTCGCAGCTTCTGTGATCACCATCGTCCACGCCTTGGCTATCTCGTCGTACACGTGGTCCTTGTGGTGCCTGTAGGTTTGGCTGTCCCAGTCCGGCATCGAGTGCGCGACCTTGGTGACGCCGTCCAGATACATGAGCGATACATCGGCCTGGTTCTCGATCGGAGGAAGGTACTGCGGCGTGAAGTCCATGATGGCGCTGACGAGAGCGGCAAGTGAGTGTTTGACCCGGTAATATGCGTAGTCGGAGCTGGAGTGGCCGTATGGCATCGCCTCGGCAAGCTTTTGTTGGTAGCTCTCCAGAACTTGCAACGTAGATGCGGCAGACGGGCGTGGTGCACCGCTCAGGACCTCCTCCTGTATGTCTGAGCGCCGCTCGCATATCCTCTGTAGAACGGTCCGCAGCTGATTGTTGTCAAGGGTCTCGAGCAGTCGGGGTAGCGGAAGTGCTCGGGAGGGAGGCTCAGGGAGCCTGCTCTTCTTGGAAGGTCTCGCAAGCTGTCTCTGGTGGGGGGCGGGAGAGCTGAGTGGCGAAACGCTCATCTCGTCGACGTCGTCGTCAGATGCCTTCCGTTTTCGTGATGTTGAGGCCATGTTTGTGAAAGGGGACACTGTCGGGTACCAAATGTCAGCGCCGTAAGGAGAGTAAACAACAAGTGACGGCTTGTCTCTGAAGAGAGTTCAAGATGTTCAATCTCGACATATCGACTGGATCACGGAGACTCAGACATCGGGAGCCCAAGGCGGGGTTGCAGAAGCCGACGTCGAACAAGGCGAAATGAGGATACGTACTAGACCGGGAGGGAGAAAGGCGGTTGTTCTCGTGCTGATGGGGGAAGACAGGTGGCTGCGACAACAGCACGTTCATCTTGGCGTTGACGCAGGCGAGTCGCCTCGTGATGGGAAATGAATTTGTCGCCGGTGAGTTGATGTGAGAATGAGCTTCCAAGGTGCAGGCGGCAGGATGGGCTGGTGTTGTCAGACACTCAAGAGGTTTTTTGCTGGTCGGGAAGGAGTCGACGTCGAGGACGGGGACGAGGACGGGGACGAGGACGGGGACGAGGACGGGGACGAGCGAATTCTGATGCTGAGCGGGTCCGGCTCGGAGGGTTGGGACGAAGGAAAGTGGTGTAGGGTGGAAGCGGAGAAGTTTCGCTCGCAGGCCAGAGGTGGGCTCGAGAGTAGTCGTCCAATGATGGGATGTGTGGAGTTGGCCTGGCCTGGCGGGCTGGCGGGTTGGCAAGCTGGGTTACCTAGGGAGGCAGGGAACAGCGACACGCAGTCGTGTGCTTGCTCAGGCTGTGTGGCCGGCCGGTCGCTGCTGGTGGAAGCGGAGGTGGAGGTGCCTATTGCTTTGTTTGGCTGTTCGTTGTGGGAGGCAACGAGGGAGTTACAGGTTCAGGTTTAGGTGAGGAGTCAGGTTCGCATCCAGGTTTCGGGTTCAGGCTCTGGCTTGCGGCCGACGGATGGAGCAGATAGACGGATGGGCCGAGTGCATTGATGAATCGCATCAAACTGCTGTGGCAGACGGACGAGACACACAAGAGCGAGTTAGTCAGTCAGTCCGTCAGGCAATTCTGGCCTGCAGGGGGCGGGGCTAGAGCTGCTGGCGTGCTGATGGAGGGGGGCCAAGGGAGGGATACCCAGCCGCTTGCTACCTAGGCACCTCAGGTGTGCCCGTTGGTGACGTTCCAGCTGGTCCGAGCTGGTCCAAGCACTTGCAAGCAACTTGCCTGGGCTGGCGGGCTCCTCTTTCTGTGAGCACCAAGTCCCGCTCCTTGTGTAATTACGTCTGCCTGCCGGTTCAGGGAGCCACCCGGTTCCGGGTACATGGTACATACCTGAGTGAGGTAGTACCCCCAAGCTACCCAGGTACCCGGGAGCGGAGACCGGTACCTCGGGCGCGGGCGGCTGGGCGGCTGAGTCCAAAGTCTCGACAACAAAGGCGGTCAAGAGCAAAAAATCGCCGTCTTCGAACCCCAGTGCCTGCATTTGAGTCGGCGCCGGCGTTCAAGTGGACCGGACCGCATGGTCAAGCTGCAATGCCAACAAACAAACAAACAAACATGCCCGACACCACTGCCGGCTACTGCACCCTGACTGCCTGACGAGCCAACAAGATCCCAGACGCAGGACTATCATCCGGGCAATCATTGCAGTGGGTGCCTGCCTGCCAGGCCTGTATGTTGGTGTTCATGGGAAAGCAGAGATGCGCACAACGGAAACAGAGGGTACATCGGTACATGACACCTACGTCTGGTAGTACATACATACTAGGTAGTACTATAGTACTCACACCTGTAACACCTAGCCGCTCGCAACCCGGATGCCTCTCTGATGAATACGCCACGGAGTTAGGTCATCGACGTGTAAGTGCACGCTCTCTTGTTTGCGACTTGTCCGTCATGGCACCGATGTTGTACCGGTGCATTCTCCACTTCTCCCGGTGTGAACCTCTGCATTCTTTTTGTTTCTCTATACGAGCTTGGGGGGCGGCAGTAGGACATGTCACCTTAGACTGGCTGGGCACATTAAGTGGCACACGCATAGCTCCCACGGGAGCTGCCTACGACCAGTAAGATGCGCCCCAGATGGTCACGAACATCGGCCTACTGTGCTGCACACACCAGGATGAGCTCGCGCACTAGCAAGTAGCATGTTCCATAGATGTTATGTATTCCAAGTCTGCTGCATCGTAGGAATGGCACCGGCCCAGTAGCCCTTCCAATCGCCTTCGACAACTCCCTGGGGAGCTGTCACATCACGTCACGTGTGTACTCACCGGCTCTGAGAATGCTGTCCGACCAACGCCTACCACTCCGTGATTCTGAGCCAATGCGGCTCCAGCTCTTGGTGGCACACGGAGGTTTGAGGTCTCGAGGCCATCATGCTGCCGCCGAGCCCGCCTCCGTTCCGGGGGGTTCCTGCGAGGACCTACTTCCGGATGACTTGGCTTCCCTCAGCCGGCTCCAACAGCTTCCAGCTGCACTGGATGTCCTGCGACCTGAAGCGGGATATTATGCTCTCGGCGATCTCCTCGAAGTTGGTGGTGGCCAGGGCCAGGATGGTCGGCCCCGCGCCCGAGAGGCACACCCCGAGCAGCCCGGGCATCGTGCTCGGCGTCATGGACTCGACGATATCCGTCAGCCCGGGGATCAGTGCCTGCCGGTACGGCTGGTGCAGCTTGTCCTGCATCGCCAGGTAGATCAGGTCGGGGTCCGGGGGGGACTGGCCGAGTGCCACCGGCAGGAGCGCTATCCTCTGCAGGTTGAACGTCTGGTTTCCGGGGAGGTCAGCATACACGACCGGCAGGACAAGTAAGTATTGTGTGAAATCTGTGCCAAACTCACCACATCGGGGCGAGGGTACTCCGCTGGCAGCACGGCCCTTGCCTTTGCCGTGGCGACCTCGAAATCGGGGATGATGGCCACCGCCTTGATCTCCTTTGCCCATGGGAACTTGATGTGATGCCCAATGCCCCGTGGCGGATCAGGTGGCCTGGCACCGGTGTCGACACCGCCCGCCGGTGAGGGGAGGACCTCAGCGAGGGGGATCTCGATACGTGCCACATCCTCTGGTGCCAGGGGCTTCAAGTAGGTCCCCACAAAGCCTCCGTATAGTGCCGCGCCGACATTGTCGGGGTGTCTCTCTGTGGCCGCGAACGTCAGCAAAGATATCTCGGGCCACGCTGTGGCTCAGTCGTACCTATCATGAGGCAGTAGTCAAACAAGCGCTCATTGTCCAGGTCGAGTCCACCGCACTCCCTGCCGAGCAGCACGCCGGCCACGACGGCAGCGCCCGACGACCCCAGGCCGCGGCCCAGAGGGATTGGGTTCTTGATGTGCACATGGGTCTCCACCGGGAAGGACCGCTGGTCGTGGCACCGCAGGACGTAGAGGGCCACTCGTGTCAGCAGGTTCCTGTCCGGGTCGAGGCTGATCTCGCCCGAGCCCTCGCCCTGGCCCTCATACGTGACGCGGCAGTTCAGAGGGTAGTCGGACTTGGTCTTGGACCGGTCAATGGTGACGTGCAGCTCCAGGTACATGGAAAGGGCGAGGCCTATGACGTCGAAGCCCGGGCCGATATTGGCGGACGAACATGGCACCTTGATCACGAAGGCTTCGGAGGCCATGGCTGATGTGGGATGTGGCAGCTCCACGGGCCAAACAATCGATATCGGTGATCAAAAAGGCTGGGGCGGGGAGGTGTTGAACCCCTGGACGCAGGCTATGACCCAATAAACTCGCCTCTCCTCCGAGCAGGATGTCGTGTTCGAAAGCAGCAAGGTTTTGAGACCTCGGTGGTTTTCACCAAATACATATATGTGTTTGTACAGTCTGGTGTGACTCGACAATGAGTTTCTCCTAGCAGTCCCGATGACGGACCGTGTCGCAGTAGTCAGGGCCTCAGCAGCAGTGGACCCTATCGTCCCATCATCCCACCTGGGCCGATAACATGATGCACGATAATCCCCAGCCCTGTGGTCATACACATGATCCATTATGTGTATGTACAACTATACTTCTCAAACAAGCATTTGTCAAAATAGGAAAAAAAGTGCAACACAGGTGTCATTATTTGCTGTAAGCCGACAACCTTGCAGACCATAATAAGCCCCATGCAGATTGGACCCTTATTTACGGTGGGGGGGATTGGCATCTATCTCCACTGCCTTCTTATCGGACTCAGATGTTTCCTTATCGTATGGGAAAATTTCAGCTCCAGTTGAATCCCGTCCTGGGCTTTGTTATAGTCTGATTTCACCAACATTCTTGCTTTCCCGCATGCAGTTTCGAGCACTCTGATTCCCAGCCGAGCTTCTCACGTTTGAAGCACAACCTGCGAACCATGTCGACAGATACAGAAGCACCATCGAGGGCGAGCCCCGAGGCCACCAGCGAACCCACCAAAAAGTCCAAGAAGCGCAAAACCGACACCGAGGAGATCGAGGTCGACCTCTCCCTGCCCGAGCCCCCGTCCAAGAAGGCCAAGCGTCTCCTCAAGAAGGGCAAGCCCCTCCCCGTAAAGAAGGACTCGGACGACGAGGCCAGCGACAAGGAGGACGGCGCAGCCGGCACCGGCGACAAGAAGGGCAAAGATGGCAAGAAGGAGCGGTCGCCCTATGGCGTCTGGATCGGCAACCTGCGCTTCAGCGTCACCAAGCACGACCTGCGCGACTGGCTGGTCGAGAACTCGGGCGGCAGCATCACCGCGGACCACATCACGCGCATCAAGCTGCCCTCGTCACGGCCCAAGGGCGCGAGGAGGGCCGAGGGCGCCGCCCCCGCGGAGCCCTTCGAGAACAAGGGCTACGCATACGTCGACTTCTCCACATACGACGCCACCATCGCCGCCATCGCCCTGTCTGAGACGGAGTGGCACCGCCGCAAGCTGCTGATAAAGGACGCCAAGAGCTTCGAGGGCCGGCCGGTCAAGCCCAAGCCCGATGCCGGCTCCGCCGACGGGGCGGCGGCGTCAGCGCCAGCGGAGGCCGAGCAGCCCAAGTCCACGACCAAGAAGATCTTCGTCGGCAATCTGAGCTTCCAGACCACCGAGGATGACCTGCATGAGCTGTTCGGGACCTGCGGCGAGATCGAGTGGCTCAAAGTCGCGCAGTTTGAGGACTCGGGCAAGTGTAAGGGCTACGCCTGGGTCAAGTTCAAGGAGGCCGAGGCCGCCGACTGGGCCGTCAAGGGGTTCGTCAAGATCAAGGAGGTCGAGGAGACGGAGGAGGACTTCATGGACGTCGATGACAAGGAGGAAGAAGCAGAAGGGGAAGGGGACGGCGGGGAGGCAGAAGAGAAGGGGAAAAAGGATGAAGGTGATGACAGCGAAGAGAAGAAGAAGAAGACGACCGCAAAGAAGGAAAAACCACAAAAAGAGGAGCGCAGGGTCAAGACCCGCAAGTGGTGGGTCAACACCCTCCACGGCCGGCGCCTCAAGATCGAGGCGGCAGAGGACGACCAGACGAGGTACAAGAAGAGGTACGGCGGCAAGGGCGCAGCCGCAGGAGGCGCCGGCGCTCAGAAGGAAAAGCCCGCCAGGCACGAGGCGGGCGGGGACAGGCAGAGGCCGCAGACGTCTAATCACAGGCACAACAATACCAAGAAGAGGCGGGTTCACGACGAGGGCGGCGCCAAGGATACCAGCGCCGACGCTGCGGCGCCCAAGGAGACGGAGGTTAGCAACTTCCGGCAGGACATCAGCGTGGCCAGGTTGACAGGCGCCCCGGTGAAGCCTCAGGGCAAGAAGACCACCTTCGACTGATCGCAGAGCGGGATGAAGGAAATAATCCAAGGCAGTGCGGCTGTATATCCACAGGTAAACCTGACGTAGACATTACGCTCAGTATGACGAGACAATGGGAAGGCTCTACTTCATACCGCAATGCTTAATCATACAGGTCACAACAATATTGCAAAAACTGCGTTTGAAAATCCATTTCTCAGCCTAAAGAGTATGACGAGGACGTAATGACATTCTGTTCATGCTAAGAATTCCGTTGAGGTGGCGGTTTTAGAGAGCCGAAGGAGTTAGGTGTAGACACTCCACTCTCGGGCTGAAAAATCATCGAAATCATGGGAAAGGGGGAGAGTGTGAAAAAGACCTGAGAGAGAAATACCGATACAAAACAAGGAGACAGACACGTCAACAGCCCAAAAATTGCACCCAAACTCGTAACCCGTCATCCTACACGGACGACCTTCCAGTGACACAATTCAATGGCCACGATCCCCTTGACACCAGAAGTTTGACCACGCCTACTTCCTCTGCATCCGTCTCTGCTGGTCGCTGAGATACTCCTCGTCGGAAGCATCGAGGATGTCGTACTCCTCATCAGTCAAAAACGCGTCGTCGTCTTCCTCCGCCCAGTCATCATCCTCACCACAGTCCTCGAAGTCATCGACCTCTTCGTCAACAACCTCGGCTGTCTCGGACTTGATGTCCTCGTGGGTGCTTGCCTCAGGAGACTCCTTCTCCAACTTGGGGAAGATCATTTGGCTGCTGGTCTCGGAAGCAGGCTCAACCTCCTTCTCCACAACAGCGGCGGGCTCCTCCTTCTTTGGCTCCTCCGCCACCTTTGGTGCCTTCACAGTCACGTCACACCACAGGCGGTGGCCGAACTTGTGACCATCACTGGTAGTCAGACGCCAGTATGAGATGACCTTGCCCTCGCGAGCCGGTGTTCGGAGAAGAACGGTGAAAGAAAACTCCTGCCCAGGTGCCAGGGAGTTGTAGCAGATGGTTGACTCGGAGGCAGAGACAAGATCGTGGAGGCGAGCCGGACGGTTGGGATCAACGTGGCCCATGTAGTCGCCGCCCACGAACTTGACCGAGCATCCTGCAGGCCAAGCGGCCTCGCCAGCATTACGGAGCACCCAAGTTTGCTCGAAGACATGGTTTGGAGGCAAGACAGTGCCGTCCACAACGGTGTCCCGCTCGAACACAGCAACAAGCTTCTCGACATCATCGCCGCTGCCTCCTTGGCTTTCTGAAACGGACTTACTAGCCGGTGCGGAAGCCTGCAAAGCCTCGGCGGCCTTGGATTTCTGAGCTTCCATAGCAGCCTTCCGAGTCCGCACCTTGGCGTTCTCGAGCTGCTCGGCTTGACCTCGCTCCCACTTCTTCAGCGTCTCGAGATGAGACTCTGGCACATCGACGGTGGGCTTCACATCGACGACAGTCTGCACAGAGCTGGCTGCGATGTTGCCGAGTTGAGTCGTCTCGGTTGTCTGAGAGGTGGTGGACTTGCGGTGGCGCACCAGGCGGTCGCCCATCACCGGCATCTTCTGGCCGTTCTGGTCCTCGCCCTTGGTGGTGACCTCGACCCGTCTGACAGGGGTCTTGAACTTGATGAGGGGGTGAGTCTTGTTGTGCGTGTTGGCCGGCGTGGCCTCGCAGCTGGCACAGAAGTCGGTGTCATGGCACACGGTGCACTTGTATCTCTCGCCAACAATGTAAGCCTTGCGGGTGCCATTGCAGAGCGGTCCATCACAGCAGATGCCGAAGTGGACAGGACGGGTGGCAGCCCGCGCGCGGGCGTCTACCAGTTGCTCGTAGATTGGGACGAAGCGGTGGTCGGGATGAATGAAGCTGGCATTCACGACGCAGTCTGCGCAATAGTCCCAGTCTGGGCAGTCGAGACACTTGTGGCGAATGCCAAAGATGAACTTCTCGCAGCCGTCGCAGATGGCATGATGGCGCTGGTTGCGACCAGGCGATAGCCGCTTGGAAATGTCGGAAGAGAGAGGAGTGCCCTCCACGGCGGGAGTAAAGCCGTGCTTGGGATGGTGGCCGTGCTGATCGCTCTTGAAGCAGGACTTGCAGAGGTCAAAGTCTTCGCAAGAAGTACAGTGCAAGAACTCCCTGTCCGGCAGCTCCTGCACACACGAGTTGCAGGTTCGTGTAGGGAAGTGGTTTGGCCTGGTCGAGGGCAGCTCACACGTAGGAGCACACACAGGGACACGGGGAGCCGGGGTCCAGGTGGGCTCAGCCTGCTTGGCCTCGGGCTTGGGGGCGATCCTCTCGGTGGTGCTGACCAGAATCGAATCACCGCGAACAAATCTCTTGATTAACCAGTGCTCAGTGCTGTAGCAGGTGACGCCTTGCTCGACGCACTCGGGGCACAGGTCGAAGTCACCGCTGTCGCACGTCGAACAGTGATAGTGGGCATCGGGAACGGTGCGATCGCAGTTGTTACAGCAGACCGCGAAGTTGGCCGCCTTGGGGGCCACGTAGACGGAGGTGCATGGCTCTGCAGGCTGGCTGTTCTGTGCTTGAGCCTGGACAGCTGGGGAAGTCTGCTCGAACTTCTCCATGCCAAGCTGCAACTGGCTCATGGCCTTCTCCAGGCGCTGGTCGAGTGCCTTGATCTTGTCTAGATTTGACAGGTGTGCAAACATCGATGGAGCTGAAGGCTGCTCTGGTGCCGGCTGCACAGGTTCGGCGTTCTGGGAAGATGCAGTGGAGATTAGGGGAGCCTCGGGTTTGCTCTGGGCAAAGTCCTGGTTCTCGGTTTCGGGCTCGTCCTCGACTGTGACGGGCTTTGGTCCCTTGTCCTCCTCGTCGGAGTCCCTGAGGGTCACACGGAGCTTGAGCTTTTGCTTAGCCTTGGCAGCACGGTAGAGCTGCTTCCAAACGGAGATGTTGCTGTGGTCGAGGACGACGTATGAGGACGCAGAGTCCGAGTACCGCTCAAAGGTGGCGTGGGCCCCAGGGGCGATGCAGAGGCTGGCTCGGATCTAAGCAGGGCTGTTAGTCTGCAGGACTGTCACTTGTAGTATCTGGTTGCAGCAAGATTGCAGGTGTTGATGACCAACAATGATGGCCACCATTCAATGTCGTCCTGGGGGATGGAATTGGGTGGGTGTGGATACGATGATAAGGCGAAATCGGCGGTGCGGATGGCGAGGGCGCTGGCAGATAGCATGACGTACCTTATCTTCGAGTGAACTTGCACCGAGGTCACGGAGGGGCAGCTTGAACCGACGGGTGCTGCCCTGGAAGTTGACCTTCAGGGTGACAAGAGTGTCAGGGGTCGCCGGTGCAGACGAGGCCATGATGAATTATGGCTGATTGTGTCTGATTGGAAATGTTAGAAGCTGGTGGTGACGGTCTCCAATTGAAGATTAGGTGTTCTCGTGTGGATGGAGGAAGAAGCCTGGGGCCTCGGCACGCCACTGTAAAGCTGGTAGTGGCAGAGCACGCGAGTAAGTCTGGAAACGGGCGGTGAAGTGTACCACGGTTCCGACAGTCCCCAGAGGGTGCAGAGGGTGCAATGATGGCGGTGCAGCACGGAAACGTTGTGGGTGAAAGTTGGTCGAGAGGCGCTGGTGTAGACAAACGGGTGGTGACTGGTGATGTGCATGCAGCATGTACGTACGTATACTACCAGGTGGACCGGTCGAATTACGGCGTTGGGGATTGGGTCAGGACAACGGCTGGTAGGAAAGATGCAAGGTTTCCCAGGGCAGGAAGGGTGGTGATGAATGAAGATAGGTGTGTGGTGAATCACAGACACAACGACGGGTAGGGTGCCGTGCTGGTTGAGGAGGAAGAGGAGAGATGAGGGGGAAAGAAGGCGACGAGGCAAGGAGGCCGATCAGAGTGGTAAAAGGGAGGGATCTGAGGAGGGATGTCGGAGGGAAGACGTGAGTGAATGGCACAAGCTTACCTGGTGCAGTGCACACCTGACACAACATGGGAGGGGGGAAGCTGGGACGTGCGGTTGATTGGCAGTCCAAGGCGTGACGGCGTCGGAGTGATGAATGGCTTGCGTCGTATGTTAGTGTTGGCGCAGAGGTGAGTACTGCAAGTGCTAATAGTGTATCACAAGCAGGCCCGGCCGGGTGGTGGTCGGCCTGGCTGTAAGCGGATGTACCTCCAGTAACCGCCGGCAGTCAGGCAGGTGGCTGTGGTCTGGTAGCCGAGGCAGGTACCACTTTAAGTGGCAGACAAGGCTTGACAGGCTGGCAAGCGGGTTGGGACAAACGGGCCTGGCTGGCTGGTCGGCCGGCGGGTGTGGGCTCTGCCTGTTGCACACACGATCTGGGCTGGCTGGTTGGCTGGTTACTTTGACACCGGCCGGGTTGCTCGGGCAAAATGCAGCACAAAAGCAAGGCTCTCAAGTCCGGGGTGCCACAGCACAGCACGTTTTATGCAGGAGAGGGAGAAGCGGAGCTGGAGCTTGGAGACGGAGTGACGAATAAGTACGTGGGCGAGGCAGCAGGCAGAGCGGGGACTCGCAACACCTCACTTGCAATTTGGCTGGGTCAACTGGTGTCTAGAATGCCAGCGAAGAGGGGGCGATCTTCTGATAAATCAGCCTGCCTTGTGTGCTGAACGAGCTGACGAGCAGGCAAACCGGCAGATTGGAAGGTGCTGGGCGTGTCCGTCCCGCCCGTCGCAAACGGTGGCGGCGCCGTCAAAGGCAAGGGAACGGATTTGTTAGCCCACGTAGTCTGGTAGTCTACGCCGGAAGGGAGGCCTACGTAGGCCTCGCGCCTGCCTGGGCGACCTGCTGCCGACCTGCCGACTACGTAGCCGACCCAGCGTAGCCTGCTCACGACCTCGGAACTTCGAGAAAGGCAGGCGAGGCTGCAGCAGGCTTGCAGGCTTGGTAATCTACCAGGGCACCGTCCCTACACTGGAAGTAGGCAGTCTAAGAGAAGGGCAGCCTAATAAAAGTCATGTCGTCTTTCGCCATCCACAAGCATTGAGCATGTCCCCCGGTTTGAAACAATGATCGCCACTGTCGCCACGGTTTGCCGCACCGGGAGATGCGGTCGTTGCAGGAGCAGAGCAGGAGCAGAGCAGGAGCCAGGAGCCAGGACCAACTCCGTCGCCTCATGCCCGTCTGTCTGACTTTGACAAGGCATGATTTCGCCTCCTTTATTCGAGACCACCGATGCTGTGGTGGCATTCATGATACAGCAGAACAAGCCTCTCCTTTCCCTACCGCCACACGTTGTTTCCAGTCCCATCAATATGACCAAGCTCGGTCAGAGAAAATGCCAAGCGGCGTCGAACCCCCCCCCCCCCTTTGCCTTTGTGCCAAGCAGAGTGCCCGCTTGGGGTGGACAGACAGAAAGGCAGGCAGGCAGACAAGACAGACAGACCGACGCACCCAGGAGCGAGCCGGTGCTCTACGGACTAGGCAGTCAGGCAGTGTGCAATAACCAGCCCAGCTTGCCTACTACGGTACCCATTTCCATACCGCTCTTTTATTAAATACCTAAAATACGGCCAGGGCAAAGCACAAAAGCACTCCTGGCATGTGAGTCTCACCAACTAACTCCTCCCCTGTCTGTGGGTCATCCCCCATCATCCGTGGACCCTCAGGCTTCCGGACAAGACTGCCAGGGCCTCGACCCGCCTGCCCGCCCGCCAAAGCGGCCACCAACGCGCACGCTCCTACGAATGCAGTGCTGCCGCCGACGAATCAAGGCCCCGCTCGCTGCTGCACACACGGCCGGTTGGTGGGCAGCCTAGCATGATCAGAGCTTCAACACCTTCGTCTTGGCCTTGGCCCCCCGGACCTTATATCCGTTGCTCCCGGTCGGCCATCTTCCCCGGTGTATGCAAGTCATCCTTCGTGATGCCTGCGTTGCGTAGCTCTGCTCAACTACCGGCCGCTTGAGTGAGAAGCGTGTGCGTGTCTCATGCATCGGTGGTCTAATTAACTGTGACCCCACTCCACTGGAGAAAAACGGTGAATGCGGTCGGTATCACAAACAAAGACCTACTAAATTAGCATGCCCGAGCCGGGGGAGTGGGGGAGCAGACACTTGTGCCGACTTCTAACCGCTGCGATTCGCCGATTTATGCTTAACCTGGCAATGCCGTATGAATGCCCAGTTCGGTTTCGTGATGACTTCGTGCAGTGGCAAAGGCGTCTATCAAGTCAATGTATTATTACAGTTGGAGAATCTATCTGTAGGAGCACGCCCTGCGAGATGACGTCTTCCAATTCCACCTGGTCTCATGAGAGCCTTCACATCACCACTCTCTGCTGGAGCATGAATATTCCCAACCACAAGGCCGACTTGCGGGCCTAGCCAATGATCCCTTCCAGCGCCTCAACCAGACCTGCCTCCTCATATCTCACAATCCTCCCCTTGCCCTCGCCCTCCACTCGCCCCTTGACCTTGACGCACTTGATGCCCAGCCCGGCCAGCTCCTCGGCGTCGACCCTAGGCATCCCGGGGGCTCCCGCCTCGGCCCCCTCGAGGTAGACGAGATGCGTGACGTACCTCCTGACCTCGCCGTCGCCCACGGGGCCAAAGTCCGTCTGGCTCTCCTTGGCCGCCTTGGCCACGGCCCGCGCAAAGTCCGCCGCCGTCATGGGGCTGGCCACGGGCCCCGTCTCGCGGTCCGTCCTGCTGTTGAGGATGAGCACCTTGTTCCGCACCCCGCCGTCAGCCCCCGCGATGGCGTGCCCCACCCCGCGCAGGATCACGGAGGGGATGATGCTCGTGTACAGGCTGCCGATGCTGTACACGACGGTGCTGCTATCCTCGAGCGCCGCCAGCACCTTGGCGTTGGCCACCGGCCAGATCTCGTGCCCGTACGGGTTGATGTACCACACCCGCTCGATCCGGCACGGCAGGTCCTCCTCGTCGTCCTTGGAGAAGGCCGCGTGGTGCCCGCGCAGCACCGGGAGGGACCCCGGCAGGTTGGCGTCCTCCACCCGGTCCAGGTCCAGGTGCTTGTTCCCCGTCGGCTGGAACGTGTCGTCCGGCACGGCCGTCGGGCCCGACGGGTGCGAGATGGCCACCTGGCCGGCCAGGATGGACCCGTCAGCGAGGCTCGCCGAGATGTGGTGCGTGAAGTTGGAGTTGATGGCTGGCAGCACGGCGGTGGACTCGGGGATGGCGCATATCAGCGACAGGAGGTAGATCGCGGACTCGAAGGAGCCAGAGAAGAGGCGGGCCCTGCGAGAGGGATGAGCACTTCGTACACACGTGCAAGGGAGCGTCTCGTGATCTTGTGTGTGCCAGTTCATGTCAACTCACCCTGTCAAAAAGAGGTTTCCAACACTTGCCTCTGCAAAGTTGAACACACTCGTAGGCCTGTTCCTCTTGACTATCTCGAGGTTCAGCGTGTTGAACACGGAGCGGATCAGCTCTCTCTGCTGGCTTGTGATGAACGTCCACAGTATGTGTCTGGACTCCACTATGTCCAACCATTCCGCCCGCGCCATCATCGGATCCGCTGACAGACGGTACTCAAACAAGGTCTTGAGGGCCGTCCTTTCCTCATCCCCCTTGTGGTTGGGGATCAGGCGGACGAGACGGCCTTGAGTTGATTAAGCCTTCGTCAGTCATCCGTTGGATCAGGACACTCCTCAATGGGAGTGCTTGGAAAACTTACTTCGCACATCACCAACACCTAGATGAGGTCAGTAATTCGTAATATCATGGGCGTATTGCTCGCGGGGCTCGGGATGTCTTACTGGGGCCTCCGAACACCCTGATGAGCTCAGACGAGCTGCCTCCATTGTCGCTGATGGGGATGATGTAGCGCAGAGGACACTTCTTCTTGGCAGTGATCTTGTCGAAAACATCGACCAGGAAGTTGGCCGCCGTGCCGCCGGAGAAGACGGCTATGCCGCCCCGCTCGGGGTGGCGAGGCGTCGGCGGGTAGGGGCTTGCGGGAGGAGGAGTCAGGGGCCGAGGAGTTGAGGCTGGAGGGTTGAGCGACTGCGGTGTATTGGACATCGCCACGACGGTTGCGGACCTGCGACTTTGGATATGCCAATTGGGAAAATGAGAGCGATTTGGTGACTGCTTCCCAGTGAGGCTTGTCGCTCTTTATTCCAACGCCATCAGTTGGGTGGTGGAATGGTCACCCTTAAATACGTGGTGAGCTGGACCATCGCGGCTGAGCCATGGCCACTTCGAGTCTTACCTGGACATGACGGCCAAAAACGTGGCATCATCGTATCCTCAAACACTCCCGAATTTCTACGTGGTGACTCTTACGTCTTACGAGATACGATTTAATGCTAAAATTTAATTCTCTGACACCTCCGGGCGCCTCTACTGCGCTTCTATATTGCCCGCGTGCTTTGGAAACGAGCGGCTATCGCACTGCGGAAGAGCAGTGAGAACGTGACACACCAAAATCCAATTGTCTTCAGTGTCACAAGCACTCCTCACAGGGCCCAAAGATATAGTACCGTACACTTCGTTATAAGTGCCTCATTTCCTCCTTGACATTGCAGAACAGCATCCCCCAAGGTCGCCCGAGTACCAGTTCAATGCATCTCACACACCGTCTGAATAATCTCGCTAGTCTCACTGTTAGCAGTGGGAGACGTGACCTTTGTAGGCATTATCGGGCAAACTTGGCCGGCGGCAGGACATGGCATGACCAACGACACAAAGCATCAAAGTCTAGCTGTAGAACGCTACTTTTTCAACAGCGAGTATTCCGTACAACTGCCTATAAGCCGCCGTCATGTCACTTCACCTCCACCCCAACGCACCTTGCCGCCAGCAGAGACCATCGCCACCGCCCAGCAGTTGACCACATTGCGCGAGACGTCTAGCCAAGTCTAATCACTCAAGACCGATGATCAAATCACTACCACGGCTTCGTCCTCGGGGCCATCACCTGCACCCCGGCTCCACCCCCGACCTTTAACTCTTCGTTCCACCTTGCTCTCGGAAATACGGGGGTTTCCCTATCTGCAAACGCAGGTGCCCAAACAGGAGAGGGACAGAAGCACTGGGAATCCTCTTCCAGGCTCAAAGGAGTGTCATGGTCGCCATTGATCCATTATCGAAACAACCCCGCTGCAAGCCCCCGCCTCCACCTAAGCGATCACCTCGCAATGAGGAAGCAAAGCGATCCAATTCAGCCACGCTCGATAGAAAATCCGAATGCTATATCGAACAGAAAAAGACATGGACACCGAAACGCCGATTCCGAAACCTCCGCCTTCTTTTTTTGCACGTCGAAAACATAAGATCGCGAACGTTCCACGGCCGACGCCAAGCAAGAGAAGTAAAGCACGTAGGGAAACGTTGGCAAGGAAACGATAAGGTAAGGTAGGATTGCCGGTAATGAGGATCCATTTCGTCGATCAAGCATCGCGTAGTTTCGTAACGGCTCGCATACCAGCGCCTCCAGCTCCTGCTGTACCCGGCTTTTTGCCACTGTGCAACGGTGTGATGCTCGAGACACTCGTGGGCGACACGCCCGAAAAAAAATACTGTGTATCATGCCAAAGGATTTCACAATTGCCTCCTCCGTCGTGCTCAAGGGCATTGGATTGAAATTCCAGGTTCTTGCTTCGATTAAAAGCATTCCCGCCGCTCCCATCTCGTCCCTCCAACGATGGTGAATATATATAATAGTCGCAGTGATGAGTAGTCAAAGACAAGAACTCGGTGGGCGTAGCTGAGCATGTTCCGACAGCTTATCCGGGTTGGTCCCAAGAGGCGGCTCCATACACGAAACCCAGACTCTATCCAGGATAAGGAGCCATTCCTGGAGCCGCCTGGTTGTAGTAGAAGCCGTCAGGGCCTGGCGACATACCCATGCCATATCCGGGCGCTGCATACGCCGGGTAGCTGGGGTAAGTGGGTATCTGAGATGCGTCGTAGTAATAGACACAACCCCCGCTCTCTTGGGCAACTAATGCTGAAGAGGCGCCACCCTGTCCATTCCCCTGGCCACCTGAAGGATCACCCTGGCCGCTCTGGTTGTAGTTCATCTGTTGAGGTTGCTGGGCCCCAGGGTAGAACGGGGGAGCTGCGGCCGACGGCGCCATGTTATTACCATATTGCGGAGGGTAGTAATAACCTTGTGGAGGGCCCATCATCTGGTACGGCTGGTTGTAGTATGCCGGTTGAGGCTGGGGTTGAGGCTGCGTGAAGTTGGAAGGCTGGAAAGGCGCGGCATGGATAGCCCGTTCGGGGATCTGAGACAGAGGCGTCCCCGTGGAGAAGTGAGACGGGTAAGACGGGTTGCGAGCGTGTGTGTCCTGAGACAAGCTACTGGCCACCTGGGGAGGTACCTGCTGGTGGAAAGCTTGCTGGTATTGTTGCGGGAGATTGATTTGACGCGTAGGGGACTCGATGTTCTCCACTGACACGGCCTTCTGCGGCCGGGGTTGGTGCATAGGAATGGAGCCCGCCCGGTTTTCTTGGAAGATGGGCTTCTGAGGGAGAGGGTGCGTCTGAGGATGCGGGAGGTCGCTGATCGAAGGCTGATTGGCCACAGGCTGCTCTGGCGCATATGCCGGTGCCGGGGCCGGGCCCGACGCGGGCGTCGAGATGTCGGGGGTGTCGCCCATTGGGGGAGGCTGAGGGAAGACCGCGGTCATGTTTGCTGGCACAGGCATTGGCATCGGCATGTCTGCTCGAGCCATAGGGGGAAGCCGGACAATGGGACGCGACATGGCGGATCCGGTCGGAGATATGAAGTCTGCTGGAGCAATTGACGAGCGCCGACTCATATCGACGCTCGGGGTATAGACACTACCACCATAGTAGCTTCCCCCATAGACACTCGTGCGGCGAGAGTAACCGCCCACTGAGCCCAGACCTGGGCGTGGCTTGCCGCGCACCCGCTGCTGGTTTGGTCGTAAAGCTCGGGGAATAAAGATGAAGGACCTGTCAACAGCAGGGAATATGTACCGAGGTGGGTTGTGTGGCAGGGAAATCCGCACAGGCTTGTCGCGACGAAGCGGGGGCCTGTGATCAGGTAGTTTCGTGTACCTCTTGATCGCGATACCAGAGAACGACTTAGGCTCCTTAAGCCCCGGGAAAGAGACGCGGATTTCCACGTTGCCCAGGGTCTTCTCCGTCGATAGTGTCCTGTTGATCGGAGTGCTGCTAGGGGGGCAGGTGGGGATGTGTCCGTCACCATTGGGAAGGCCTTCGGCAGTTTGAGCGGATTGCCTTGACTGTCGGGGAGGCATGTGTTCGGCGACAGTCTCATGCATGTCGTGAGACCAAGGGGCGCTCGTCGTGGGGTCGAAGGGTGACTGAAACGACCTGAAAGTAGTTAGTCGAACAACCATACTGGCAATGGGGACTTGGCGTATGAGAGGGAAGGGGCGTGCAAATCCATACTGTACCGGTGCGAAGGGGCCGCCGAAACCGCGGCCCCGTCCTCGGCCTCTGGCCAACGCTCCTCTGCCGAAGGGGCGGAATCCATTGGCAGCAGGCCCGGCGTGACGGTGGTCGTGCATGAAGAATGCCCCGCGATTCGGCACGAATGCCGGGTCCTCGTCCCTTTTCTTGCGATACTCTTCATGTTCGCGTCTCCGGCGTTCGAAGGGAGGTTCCTGAGACGGGACCGACGTGGAGCTTACCACCACTGGCCCGGCAGGCTTTGAGGATGGCGCAGTGGCCTCGTCGGCATGGGCGGTCTTGGGCGAGTCCGAGATGCTCAGCTCGTGAAGGCGTGATTCGGCCTCGGCGGTAGCCTCAGGAGCCTGAGGGTCGGCGGCGGCTGCGTCAGGGACGGCGGGGGCAGCGCGACGATCACCGGCTTTGGCTGACCCACGGCCCGAGCTCTTCTTGAGGGCGGGGGATATGGGTGAGGCCTCGTCAACATTGCTGGTGTCGCTATCATCGGCATGGTTGTTCTCGTCGCTGATGACGGAACCCTCGGTCATCGAATCATCATCGAGAGCGTCGAGAGTCTCGGGCCCACCGTCATCGTCACCATCGTCGTCGACGCGGCGGCGGTGGCCGAGGGTCCTCCTGCTACTGCGCTTGGGATTGGCAGCCATCTTGTGTGCGGAGATGGGCGGTCGTGGGGACAGGATGGCGGGGGGGAATTGACTGCAGCGCTTGCTGTAGTTGCAGCGCTTTCAGGTTGTTGCGAGGGTCGTCATGCGGTATCGGGTGTCGAGATGAGGGTTGGCGGGAAGTGTTTGAAAGCCAGACCCAGACCGGCGAGGGCAGGCGAGGGCAGGCGAGGACGAATAGGTGGATGGGATCTTGTCAGGAACCGCGCTGCGGCAATGCAGGGAAGCGTGGCGTGGGAGGGCGTGCGTGTTGAAACTGGAACGAGCTCTCGCAGGACAGGAGGACCCCGGAACCGAAGGACAATCAACAAAAGGCCAAAGACGCCAGACAAGGACTGTGGCCGCAGGGCTGGCTGGTGTGGCTGCAGCACTGCAGGTGCAATTGCAGCGGCAGATACAGTTGCAGTCGAGGCGCGCCGACTGCGGGTTTTGGTCCTAATCCGGAATGACTGACCTCGAGGACGACGTGATGGTGCGGAAGAGGTGTTGGTTGGGAATGACAGCGGCGAGCAACAAGAGCTGGGAGCTGCAGTGGTGGGAAATGGGTCCCTCGAGCTCTGGTGGCTCGAGCTGGCTCGAGCGGCTGCTCCGTATTTTCCGCCAGCCAAGCCAAGGCTCAGGCAGGCGAGGCAGGTTCATTCTCTCCGGTCAACAACAGCTGGGGCCGCGGGCCTGGACCGGGGCCGTGGAGACCGCCCAGTGCCTGACTGACTGACTGCTCAGATATTGCTCGTCCAGGTCCGTCTGAAGCATGGAGAGAGGTGTGTGTACCCATGAAATATGAAATACCTGCCTGGATACCATACACACTGGTCGCCGTCCATCTCCGCCCATCTCGCAAGGCCAGTCTCGGCCATCTCATGATGATACTTAGCTATGCTAATAAGTCTCATGAACCGGGCAACGTCGGGGATCACCGTGGTTCTGTCGATATCCACAGGCAGCGATGAGGGGTCCATCTTGCCTGCCTGCCTGACCTACTTACTGCCTGCCCGTGCAAGGAGCCTTGCGAAGCTCGGGGGGACGTAGCAAACGTAAAACGTAAACTGTCTACCTGGTTCTGCATTCTTCGATGCGGCTATAACAGCCACCACGACCACCGCCGCCACCACTATATCATTCTACCTACCTAGGTACCCAGGTATGAAGAAGGCACCACTCGCTGCATACTTGACGGATGTAATTCAGGTGTCGCTCCTGCTCGGCCTGTCTCGCCCGAGTCCGCCAGTGTGTGCTTGTCGCACGCCCATCACGAAACACCTGAGCAATCTAAAGATGCCAGCGCTCGACGGCAGATCCACGATTCCCGAGGCCGTACTCTGGTGCCAGGCGTCCCGTCCTGTTGCCTGTCTTGTCCGCGGCATGACAGCCTGCCAAGCTTTGACTGCCAGCGCCACGATCTCCGCCATGCTCGAACCATCAAACGGGCTTTCGGATATCGAGCATCCTGCTCCCCTTCACGGTCAAGGTGCCCGGCGGGCTATTCCCACGGCCAGATTCACCACTCCCAATTGGCAAGGATCATGCGGTGGGCAGAAGCTACCCCAACCTTACAAGGATGTTTCCCATCCCCAGCTAGGCTGACCGAAAAGGCCATCGATCGGCGCCAATGTGTCGGACCTTTTTTTTTTTATGACGATGATTACCACTAACAAGGAGGCACAAGTACATGTCTACGAACTCACCCAAGTCCAACATGCATAAGATTGCCTCGAGAAGTGCAAATGATGGGCCTCGCACTGAGATTTCGTGGGTCCCAAATACAGCCATGACACCCAGCCCTGAGTGAAAGGCGTCATGACTTGCTCTGGCTACGATCGATCTTCACATGATAGCACTACCGGGCACCTCTACGCCAAGCCATCAGGAAGAGGTATGATTGGCCGGCCCTATCGTTCGGTACGAGGCAGGTAGTCCATACCACACTACTTCGCCGTGCGCTCCCATGGATATATAATATACCTCGATACGTACCTCCACACAGCCTGTCTTAACCATTTCCCCCACACCTCTGCCAGGCCGCCCACCTGCCAGGCCGGCGCCGTGCGACCAGCGCCCCCTGACAGCATAGCAATGGGCCAGAACGGGCCAGAAAGGCACAGGGAAGCAACGCAAGCACGCCGGGGGCACAACAGGAGCCCTCGTCCCGAGTTAAGCGAGCAAGCGAGCAGCCTCGGGCGTAGGTAGCTACTGCAAGCCCCGTCTCAGTACGTTCGGGCTCGCCCCTGATGATGATAGCGACAATCACCGCGAACCCGGCGGGAGTTAACGGGGAACACACACGCCCCGGAGTAACTCGGGGCCTCACGGGGCAAGGCGGTTTTATCAAGCAACATGGGGATGCAGGCCGCAAGCCTCGCCGAAGCGAGCGGGCCAATCATTTAACACGGTCCCCTCGTGCCAGATGTAACACGCGGGCCAGTTGTGGCCGCTGTGGCTGCCGCGTGAAGAACTGCGTCAATACTCTTCCTATAAATACACAAGCCACGTTGAAACCTCCCACGTCTTACTTGCCCGAGTCCAGCCGCAAAACTATGCTCCGATTTTGCAGGAAGGTCACCGAAGGTTCAGTACTACGCGGCGATGCAAATGGAGGCAATCCGATGTACTTGGGGGTGAGTGGAGGCCTTGCAACTGGCTTTCACTCGTGCCGGCATGTGTCCTGCGAGTAACTCGAGACTACGTTTGACAAAGATGACAAGAGGTAAGAACATTCCAAAGAAAAGCGGTGGTATTGAGTATCGCTAGCTAGTGTCTCGAGACATGTGTTGGAAGTAAATACGTTTCAAAAAGCATGCTAAGGTGTAATCACTCGCACCACAAAAAAAGGAGATCCTCTCATCAGAACCTCGTCAACTGTGTTCCCTTGACACCCCATGACGCATCACTGAAGCCGCATGGCTCATCTACGAGCTGGAAGGAGGCACCAGGTTCTGCGTCTTCTCGATCTTGGGAACAACACCGAAGCGGGTGTTCCCCTGGTCCCAGATCGCGTATACACTCTTGAGGAAAGTATCGCCCAGAATGTCAAAGGGGTTGTCGCCGCGCGACTGGACCCCTCCGTACCAGTAGCCCTCCTCCGCGACCGCAAACGCGAGGTCCTCCTTCTGGATCGTGAACTCCTTGTCGCCCACGGCGACGCTGAAGTCGGGCAGGTCGTCGGCCTTGGTGGAGGTGGGGAACAGCCAGCCCTGCTGCTGCTCGTCGTACTTGGCGCCGGGGATGGCCTTGTACAGGGCCTCGCAGACCTCGTCGGAGACGAGGGCGAGGGTGGTGCCGGTGTCGGCGATGGCGGTGTTGTTGGCGAGGTCGAGCTTCTTGCCGGCGACGGTGGCGCTCGCCGATGGGAACATCCAGAAGCCCTGGGAGTTGTCGATGTCGACATACGAGATCTCGCTGTTGCCAACCAGGTCCTGTTCGATGTATCCGAAGGTGTAGAAGGACTTGGCCTGGTCGTCGCGGTTGCTGTAGAAGGCGGAGGTGAAGAGCTGGGCCTCCTTGGGGATGTCGCCCTGTTCGATCATGTTCGCGACGGGAGTGTTCTGTGGGGAAGGCTGGTTGTCCTTGGTGACTGTGTTGATAGAGGGCCAAGCGAGTCCTAGGAGTCCGTCACCAGTTCCGGACGTGAACTGGTCAGCAGCGACCTTGGCCAGCTCAACGGCCTGGTTCTCGACAGAGAGACCGCCAATCGTGACGGTGTCGTAACCAACGTCGCCAGATGCTGAGCTGCCGTCACCGTAGGAGATCTTCCATGCCTCGCCCTCCGCAGCCTTCCAGGTGGAAGACTTGGATGGGTCGAAGGCATTGTGTCCCTTCTGGGCGCTTGCGGGCAGCTCGGTTGAGAAGACCTAGAGCCGTTAGTTGCGGCCCAGTCAAGTAATCTGGGCTTTGATCCACATACCCAGAGGTCAGACGATCCAGTATCAAAGTCAAGCTTCAACTTCTGGGGAGGAGTGCCGATGTCGACCTCACAGAGGTACATGGAGTCGTTCTGCTGGTCCTCGGCAGTTACCTCGCCTGTCTGGTCACCGGCGGCCTTGACGAGCTTGCTCACACGGCGAACACGCCCTCCGCGGGCGACGTTGGAGTGGGCGAGCCCACGTTGCTGGATGGTGGTGGCATGGCGGTAAGGGCCAGGTTGGGTGGGCTGAAAACCGAACTTATTGATCAGGTAGACGTAGGACTTGGTGCCGTGGGCCTTGTAGTTCTTGTTGGGGATGGCGTAGACCTTGTGTAGTCCCAGCTTTTGCCTGAGTTCAGACTGCGTCTTGAAAACCGCCTCCATGATTGATCTGGTAGCCAGGATGGCGTTGTGAGATGGGTAAGCAGGGGGGACGAGTTCCAAGGTTCGGTGGCACGCTGTCAAGAGATGCCTTGTGGGGTGTAGTGGAGAGTTCTTGGCGGTCAAATGGAAGGATGAGATATGTTGACGTCAAGAAGGTGGGAAATCATGCACTATGAAGGTGGGAATGCTGGAGGAGGAAGGCGTTCTTAAATATGTGGAGGGCGACTGTGTGGTCGGCGGGAGACGCGTTGTTACTGGAGAGCTTGTATAAAGCTTGGTTCCAATGGTGTCACTCCCCCCTGAAGCATTAAACCCAAGTACCCAGGCGGGTACCGAGGTAACATGATCGCAATGGGCAAGGCACACCGTCTGATGGCTATCTGTGTCCTTCGACAGTGGGGGCAGACGAGCCCCAGATCCTAGACCTTCATAGCGGGTGACTCGGAGTGTGCCTGTTGATATGTTGACCTGCTGGTCCTCCTCCACCTCTGGCCACGGTCCTGATACGGCAGTGACGGAAATAGGCGTTGCCGCCATAGGCACCTTGAGAAACGTCCCCCTGAGCCTGGGGTCCCACAGGACACGTCTGGTCCATTGTCACGAAGTGCCGAACGAGATCATGCACCTCGCTTGTGATACTTTGCGAGACAGCATGGCGCGAACATTGTCTCGATATGGACACAGGACCGCAACAAGCTTCGCCGGGCAATGCTCCGGAGCAGGCACGGGGTTACAGCCCAGCAAATCAGTTTGGCTGTCATGCAAATATACAATTGATACTAATGTTTGATGAGCTGGAAAACAAGGACAGCATGCCTGTCGATGAGTAGTGGTGAGGGCTCATTGGTCGCGCCTGGGGCAAACGGCAGGACGAGCTTCGTCGCCGTGCAGATGAGGTTGCCACATGTGAGGCCAGCTTGCGTCACTCTGTACTGCTTGCTTCCTGTGGTTCTCAGCGGGTTTTGAGACTGGCGTCATACGAACAGGCATGGCACGCAGCGCAGGGTTGCAATAGCGACAAAGCAGAGCAGAGCGAACAGGAGGGACCATGTCATTGATCAAGCACAAGAGGCACACACAAATGACAGAGATAGCTCCCCCTTCCGCCCACCAATCCCGGCTCGGGATCGAGGCCCGCAGGGCAAGTGGGGACCAAGTTCGTGATCTCGTAGAGCAGCTTGTTCGCAAACGTGGGGTCATCCTCAGAAGAGGCGGCCTCTCGATGCTAAGAGATCTTGATCTGCCTTGGCCACACGGTCCCTGCATCCGGTTTCTGGCTGCAACTTTTGTACTATGGTATCGCTGATTGTTTCCATTGTGAGCCGGTGAACCGGTGAACCGTCGTGCTGTCCAACCCCTGGCACCGTGGTACTATTCTTGGGTTGCAGTAGGCTGGTTGTCGAAAGCTTGTTTTTAACGATGCAGTCCATGTACACCTTCCCGACGGCTCGCCCCTACCGTCACCAATCAATTGCACACCGGGCGCTCCTGTTTCGCTCACAGCCCCTTTGAACATAACATGTGATACCCTGCTGCTCAGCTGGTACCCATGGCTGGAACTCTTCTTACGCGTCCTAAATATGCAGCACGTCCCGGCTGGGCGAGGTGGAAGCGGTTAGATGTTTCAATGACGCAAGCCCAACGGCCGGCGTCAAGCCTTCTTCTTATCACTGAGACCCGCCCCTGCTGTCGTGTTCATGCCGGCGGGCCAACCCGAGTGCCAAGTTTGTAGGCCCTTGCCATGCTCCAGGCCGGCTTAACTTCGCTCTCTCGGTGTTGGTGTCGACCGGATGTCAAAAAGAGTACGTGTGGTACATGCCCAAGGGTTCGTTCCGAATAGGAATGAGGAATAACATGCTCCTATTTCGAGGGCTCACTACTTGGTTCATGTTGTGGTGCTCTTCCATCGAGCGGTATACTGAAGCCCAAGCCCTCCACACCCTAGTACCCAAGCCTCCTAAGCCACACCCAAGGCGAGACGTCCAACCACTGGCAAAGTGCGAGAGGCTTGCCCTGCATCGTGGCGTATTCAAGACACACAACGTCGGGTCATCGCCGTTTTGTTGCAGCGGAATTAGACGCAGTACATAACTGACATCCGAGTTGCCGCATGTCGTGAAACTTTGTGCACCCAATGCTTTTTTGAGTGCTTACGAGTCTCAGTAAGCACCTTAACAGGACAAGTTAAGTCGCTTATTGGGACACTTGCGCATTGGTTAACGCGAGAGTGACCATCACCGATTGGGCACACAAACAACAATATGCTTCGTCTACCCAAGGTTCAGCCGCCTTGCGATTACTCTCAGGGCAGCCGCCGGGCCATGCCTAGATCCCTCTCTTCTTAATGTTGCCAAAGACAAATCCCCTCACGCCGTTACTCAACCAGACGGTCTCACCATCAGCAACGTCTTTTGCCTTGACCTCTTCCTCGACAGCCAAGCCTCGTTCCAGGACCCACCGCCTCGTCGTGCCATCCTGCCCACCACTGCCATCGTCCGTGCTGAACTTCTCGGCAACCGGTGGTGTGACCCACCGCCCCCCGCGCAGGAAGTAGGGAGTTGTCAGGCTGCCCTCCATGATGGATCCGGTGGCCTCGTCCACGATGAGCACCTCCTGGGTCGCATCGGTTGCCTTGAGGCTGGCGCGCGCGCGAGCTTGGTCATACATCTCGCGCTTCGTCGTCTTGTAATGCGTGTACTCGGAGCGGCGCGTGGGACGGCTGTCAAGGTGGACGACATACGGAGGCGATAGCCGAAGCTCGCCCAGCGGTGATTCTTGGCCATTAGCAGAACTGTTGTCATTTGAAGCGACCAGCCGTCGGGGGAAGAGGTTCGCCAGTGATGTTTCAGGGACGACCGAGGATTCCAGCCGGAGCTGTCCCTCCTGCGATAGAAGGATCTTGATTCTCTTGGGCTGGTCGCTGACGCCCTGACCGAGTTGTGTTGTTATGAACGACTCCAGTCTTGCCAGTCCCTCCGGCCCGTCAATCGCCGCAACTGCCTTCTCCCAGCCCCAGTGAGAGGCTGCCCTCAGCATACGATCTCGGTGATAGTCCAGCATGTAATAGGGAGACCGCTTGGTGGAATTCCAGCCGAGGCCATCCGGCTGGTTGTCCCCAAGCTCAAGTAGCACGGGGTCGAAACGTAGGGACGTGAATAGCTGGAATTCCTCACCCATTTCGTCCTGATGGTGTTGCAAACCTTACGTGGTTTGGCGTGATTTATTTGATGGTCTTTGGAAACATGCAAAGAGAGCAAAAAAAGCCGGCATAGGGAAAGTCGTGAACATTTTGTCGTGAGGGAGTCATGCAAGTGAGTCAGCCCATTTCAAGCATGAGGGAGGCCCTGACGGGCTAACGAAGCCGCTCCGACGCCGGAAGTAACCAGACTGCAGGCTTTCGAGTTGTCACGGTTGGAAGGCCTCGCAATGTGTAGTTCTCTCAATCACTATTCTGTCGAGGGCCAGCACCCGACTACGTGCTGCGTATGATAAGCCTAGACGGCCCTCCGGAAGTTATGACTGGTATTGTCGTTGCCCCTCAGCATAGCATGTGCCAGGCTGAGTGGTCTAGGAATGAATGCGGGCAGCCTGTGGCCCCAGTTCCACGGCTGATGACGCTGTCTCCAGTGGCCCGTGCTCCGCCTTCGAGGTCGCTCCGACGTGCTAAATTACTGTACATCCTTGTTCGTGCTCTGCTTGTCAATCCTGATAGCAAGACCTCCAATTGCGCGCGACCAATTTTTTTTCGCGTTCAGCAACAAGCAGCCGTCCAGCCGACTGATCAGGACAGACGAAGCTTTGGCCGCTTGGGTTTCGGCCGCACGACGACTCCTCGCCTCGACTGCTCACTCGGTATTGTTGCCGTCGCTCTGGCCTCGGTATCCTGCCAATTGCTTCCGCCGTCGGCATCTTCGATTCGTTTCGATTCATCTGTGCATCCATCCACCAGTGTCCTAGGCCATCCATCCGGCCCAGCTCCACATCCTCGAACAACATCATGTCTCAACAGCATCAGCCCTCGTTCCCGCCCCCCTCCACAGGCATCCCCGTCCCATTGCCTGCAGAATCCTCTGTCTGGGACCGCATATCGAGTTGGGTTTCTGAGAACAAGGCTGTTGTCTACACAATCGCTGGCGTCACTGTAGTCGTCGCCGGCGCTACCGTCTACTACTACACATCAGACAACTCGGTGCGTCATTCAACCTCGCTTGCACTTCTCGCGCTTCTTGCACCTTGTACTCCGCACAGCGCTGCGACTCCCCAGCTTGACACGGATTGCCCTCACGGACTGCATGGACTGACTGTTTGTGTCGCCCACCTCTAGAAGCCAAAAGCAGATGCTCAGCCGAAACTCAGCAAGAAGGAGAGGAGGAAGCGCAAGGAGGCTGAGAAGAAAGCAGAGGCCCAGAAGAATGCTTCTGCATCAAGAGAAGCCCCTACTGCTTCGCAAGCATCCGTTGACAGCGCCGATGAGATCCCCGAGATAACCGAGGCTACCGTCCAGGCCATGTCGCTCGATGACCGCAAGCACTGGGCTGTCAAGCTGAAGGAGGTCGGCAACCACGCGTACGGGTCCAAGGATTTCAACAACGCCATCGACCTCTACTCGAAAGCCATCCTCTGCAAGCCCGAAGCCGTCTACTACTCCAACCGTGCAGCTTGTTATAATGCTCTCGCCGACTGGGACAAGGTCGTCGAGGACACCACGGCTGCCATCACTCTGGACCCCGAGTACGTCAAGGCCATGAACCGCCGGGCCAACGCCTATGACAAGCTCGGCAAGTACTCCGAGTCTCTGCTCGACTACACGGCCAGCTGCATAATCGACGGTTTCAAGAACGCCTCGAGCGCAGAGGCCGTCGAGAGGCTCCTGAAGAAGTTCGCCGAGTCCAAGGCCAAGGAGATCATGACAAACAAGCCTAGCAAGCTTCCCAGCCCCACCTTCGTCAGCAACTACCTGCAGAGCTTCCGATCCAAGGACAGGCCCGAGGGCCTCGAAGACTCGGTCGAGATCCCAGCCGACACTGGCAAGGGACAGCTTCAACTAGGCTTGCGGGCCATGGAGTCCAAGACAGGTGAGGGTTATGAGGAGGCTGCGACAGCTTTCGACAAGGCTATTGAGCTGAACGATCTCGGCTCGCTCGAGGCGTTCGCGTACAACATGCGAGGAACGTTCACATGCCTGCGCGGGAAGCACGAGCAGGCTCTGGTTGACCTGACCAAGAGTGTCGAGCTGGATCCATCCATGACGCAAAGCTACATCAAGCGCGCCAGTATGAGTCTTGAACTTGGTAAGACCCTCGTGGACCCTCGCGGACCCTCGTGGACACCCCTTAAACCGGACAGATCCATCTGACATCCGAATGTAGGAGATCCCGAAAAGGCCGAACAAGACTTTGAGCTTGCCATGAAGCAGAACGCCGACGACCCTGATATCTACTACCACCGAGCGCAGTTGCACTTCATCAAGGGCGAGTTCGCCGAGGCGGCAAAGGACTACCAGAAGTCTATCGACCTGGACCCGGACTTCATTTTCTCCCACATCCAGCTCGGAGTGACACAGTACAAGATGGGATCGATTGCTTCTAGCATGGCAACCTTCCGACGATGTATGAAGAACTTCGACAAGGTGCCGGATGTGTACAACTACTATGGAGAGCTTCTCCTGGACCAGGGCAAGTACCAGGAGGCCATTGAGAAGTTCGAGTCGGCGATCGAGATGGAGAAGCAAGAGAAACCCACGAGCATGAACGTGCTCCCTCTCATCAACAAGGCCCTTGCCATCTTCCAAGAGAAGCAAGACTTTGCCGAGGCCGAGAAGCTGTGCCAAAAGGCACTGATCAGTAAGTTAACGTGGTCTCCCCACCGGCCCAACAGACATGTGCTCACGCCCACCAGTCGATCCCGAGTGCGATATCGCTGTCGCCACGATGGCCCAGCTCCTCCTGCAGCAGGGCAAGGTGACCGAGGCACTCAAGTACTTCGAGCGGGCGGCAGACCTTGCGCGCACGGAGGGCGAGCTGGTGAACGCGCTGTCCTACGCGGAGGCGACGAGGACTCAGATCCAGGTCCAGGAGAAGTACCCAGCCCTGGCCGCGAAGTTGCAGGCAGCCGGGCCCGGCTTGCGATAGAGAGGTGTAGGCTGGAAGAAAAGGCGTGCCAGTGGGTGTTTGTAGTGCGCGCAAGGTTGGGTAACTGATAGTGTTGAGAGTTTCGCCGAAGGCATGGCATTTGGGCACCGCTCTGGCGTGCGGTGACCCTGAGCCGTGCCGAGTGATTGGGTGTCGTTGGCTGTGAGGTGAGAACGCGAGGGGTGCAATCAAGATGCAGGGAGGTTGTTGTGATCCACACAGGCACCGCGGACGGGCGGTTGTCACTGCACAGCAGACCGGGCGCGCGGCTCTGAAATTGGCGACACGGGCCTAGCGGACTGTTTCCTTCCCCGTGGAGTAGACGACGGCCTCTGGCTTGTACTGAGTCCAGGAGGAGCAGTAGCAGTAGTAATTCTTCCCTCAATCCTACATGCAACCTTAGGCGTCGACTGTTTGAGCATATTTTCTCTACATATGCTCAACCGGCATTGGTGTCCTGACTAAGACGAATGATTTATAGAGCGGGATTCCTCTCCCACCCTACGACAGGAGGAGAGGACGTCTCCGTACTTACCTTGAATTTCCCGGGCTTGCAACGGCGCAGGGTAAAAGAATTGCTGTATATTATCGCACATCCCGGGGCGCCCGGCTTAAAAAAAATGCGCCCCTTTGATCCCTCCTCTTTCATCCACGGCCAGTTTTATGAATTGATCTCTGTGTGTGATCCCTGCAGGACGGACGTATACATATGTACATGAAGTCGTTAAGGAGGGGTCCCCCTCGGGCGTAACTGTAAGAATGCCCGGCGCGGAGGCATAGAAACATTAAATAGAAGAGTCGTCCGTCCCGCTCGCCGTTCCGTTGGTTGTCTTTTTTTTTTTTTTTTTTTGTTGCTGGACCCGGCCCTTTCCGCCCCATCCACCCCGCTGTGCGCATGCTGTCATTGCTGTTCGTTTTCATGATTTTCGTTTTGGGAAGCAGTAAGTTGATGTATGGATGGTATTTCCTCGGTCCACATGCACTCGGTCATGAAGTCCAGTTAGTCATCCGGCTCGTCGTGTGTGCAGGCAAGTCTCTCTCGCCTGTTCCGCCGCGCAGGTGGTGCACTCGTGCACCCGACGACCATCAGCCTCGGGCAGCGGGTCCACTCGGACTCCCCCCCTACTGAGAATTGTTCTTGTTTGCCCCGCCCCCGGTGGTGAAGTAGATGCCCAGGCCGACGCCGAGCCCAATGGCCAGGCAGATGAGGAAGACGACGAGGGCGCACCACCACTTGAGCTTGCGGGTGCGGCGGGCGTGGGTGATGCCGATGTCGACCTGCTTGTTGCCCTCCTGCAGGTGCTGGTTGGCCTGCTCGGTCTGCTCCTCGGCGCGCTGGACGACGGCGTCCTGCTGCACGATGAGGGTGTCGAGGTCCTGGAACATCCCCGCGAGCTCCGAGATGGACTGCTCGATCCGCAGGAGCTCGTTGTGCCGCGCGCGCACGTTTCCGAGGACCTGGGAGGCCTGGCCCGAGCGGTTCGTCCTGAGCTGTGGTGGGGGGAGAGGTCATCAGCACCGGCGTGAAGTCGAGTGCGGCATGGGCTCGGGGTTGGAACTTGAATTCCCGAGGGACACTTACGGCTGTCTGGAACACGCCCTCATTGCCCCAGTCGGCATCCGCGGCTTGGCGCACCTCATCGTCGGATGCGTCGGGGTTGACGATCCGGTACTGGCGGGCGATCTGGTCGCGGTACCTGTCGCGGTACTGCTGCTCCTCCTGCAGGTAGTTCTGAAGCTCCTTCTTGAAGTCGCCGTTGAGGGCCTCGAACTGCCTCTTCTTCATGCCGGCGCTGCCGTCGGTGGTGCGCTCGACGTCGACCTTGAGGGACCTGATCTGGTCGCGGATGCTGGTGTTCTTGAGCTGGGTGGACGCGACCAGGTCGTCGAGACGGCGCTGGGCGGTGTCGTCGACGCCCATGAGGGAATCATGGTGCAGGCCGGCGATGCGCTGGACGTCGGCGGTGAGGGAGCGGATCTCGTTGCGGACGTGTGAGACGCGCTGGAGGAAGTCTTGCTGCGACAGGACGTTGGAAGACTGCGGAGGGCCGCCGTAAGGGTTCTGGCCCGGGCTGATGTGCTGCAGCTCATGTTGTTCCTGGGCGGGGGGGTTAGTCGATGGTATCGCAATGTTGTCGGGCGAGGCAACAGGGGAATTTTGAAACATACTGGGTTGGCGTAGGGATTGAGGGTGCCATATGCCGACTCTTGCGCGGGGCCCGACTGGTACGGGTCTCCGGAATACTGTGAGTACGACATGATGGAACCAGGACGGGTCACCCGGTCGGACACTGCGGGATACAACAGCAATTGATGGATACAAACAGAGTGCTTGATTGAGCGGCAGAGTGGGTAACCACGCAGGCGGGGTTCCAGGCGTGTTATAGACTGGTTCTAGGTGCTACAGGAGGACGAGGTGGTGATGGTAATGTGATACTGCGGAGAGCGGGAAAGACGGCGGGTTGGGATGGGAAGTTCGCACGGCGGCCGGGCGCCGTGGGAAAGGTAGACAATAAGGACAATAAGGACCCCTACCCATGCAACGAGATGGAGAGGGAAGACCGGTTGGGGCCGACTTGGATTCAATCGGGTTTGCTGGGTCTGATTGCTGATGGCTACCTAGGTACCTAGGTATGGCTTATGGCAGGTGAGCGCCGGCGCGCTGCTGAGCCCACCAACACGCACGCACAACCCCAGGCCAGTATGATGTTTAAGCTCGTGGGAGCGGGCAGGGGTCCCTGGGCTGCGCGTTGGATCGGGGCGGGCGGGGGTTGGGGTGCTGAATTTGAAGGAGCAGGTGTTAATGACTTGAGGATATTTGAAATATGTGGGGGTTGAGCACCTGTTCCTGGGCGACTTGGTAATTAAACATGCCCGTGGTCACAACTCGGCTGCTTGGAAGCTCCCTGGCGGGGAAATTGTCTGAGTATATCTGCCCTGGTGTACAATAACCACACGCCTGCCGCATGTTGACAGGCCTGGGAAAACCTGTACTATGACATTGTCTGTCCGAGACAACTCCCTCGTCCAACCAACCAACGCTGCCACGGCGTCAGCAGTGAGGCTTTGCACCTCGTCCTGCAGAAAGGGTTCAACTCCGGTCCAGCACTACACTAATAATAACAGGATCGGCACGCATTGCCCGCCCAGGCATCCAGATCCCAAACTAGACCAGATCCATAACCGGGCCAACCACAGCACCCGCACTGAAAGCCGTGAGGCTTTGCAGTTTGCACACACGCTGCGTACCGTTCCGTCGGATTCGGACTCCGGTACGGAGAGCCCTGTATCCTGTCTGTAGGGCTCAGGCAACATATACAACACCATGTTCAGAACCTTCCTCCCGCTTGCCCGTCTTCACCCAGGCTCGTATCCCGGATAGCACATTCCCCAGCGCTACCAATGTTGATGGCATGGGTGCCTTCAGAAGCGAACTGATAAAGAGGGGCCTGGGGTATTGGTGGATCGCCGTCAACCGCCAGCAGCTCGTCGGTGCTCGGAGCTGAGGGCCCCGGGGTCGTGGGCCGCCAGCAGCCAGTTGATCTACACACTCTGTAGGTTAACGGCCATCCACTTTGACTTATCACGGTCTCATTTCTGTCCCGTGGCCAGCCAGCACGTGTACATGAGCAAGCGGGCCTCACGCCGCCAGGACACGAGCAAGCTCTGGATCCCTAGGCTCTACGTACCCGTTTACACGAGCCCTCTCGGGTCCCTGCTTCCAGCCTGCAGCTCTCGAGGACCTTTGAGTGAATTATCATGGCAGCCTGGCTCGACTGATCACCTGTTCCCGTCTCAGGACCAACCAGCATCCTGCCCTCACCGCCATCAAGGAAACATTGACATTTTGACCGAGGGCCTACACTTCTCGTCACTCATCATTCAGACAACGACATAACTGGGCACGCGTCTAGGGCCTGTAATTCATGGATTTTGTGCGGGTAATTTTCGCCTCTGGTTTTCGCCCCCCCCCCCCC